>BMAU01006484.1:0-123655 GCA_019973935.1 Trichonephila clavipes | reverse complement strand
AAGCGACGTTACACCCCTAACCAATCCCTGTTGTACAAATATTCATACTCATTGTTCAATTGTAAAAGTAACTTACATGTATTATGTAGTTCAATTTTTTTTTCTATATATTGTATATTTTCAATATATTGCAAGAGATCTGAATGAAGAGAATTAAATTTTACAAATTGAGAATCGTGTTCATTCTTTGGATAAACTCTAGTATCAACTTTTCTGTGTACAGAGCCGTCTTTTGTCGAAATGATAGCAGCTAATTCATTGCATTACGGTTTATTCTAAATTCTAGGACGATTTTTAGGGCTTTTAAAAAAACCAGAACTGTACTCTTGATTTTTTATTTGAATTTCATACGAAGTTCTATATTTTTCTGCATATGTGCTTTTATTCATAATTGCCTGTAAAATTTGCAATACATATCATCACATTTATCTATTTATACTCGTTCATGCAAAGCCTTACCATCATCATTGCTGCCTTCTGTGGCACTGTAGTTGCTCTTATTAACAATACCTCACGTATAAATAAATTTATTACAGCATCCCACACACACACAAATTATATATTCGAGGCGATAACATAATGACTGGGTTTGTTTGTTTTTTGCTATTTTGTTGAATGTTTTGTTGTTTGGCTATTTGGAGAATTATTCGCTAGGATTTTGGTCTTGTACTAAAAAATAATTGCTAAAATAATTTCAAACTAATTTTCATTAGGAAAAGAAAGTTTTCGAGTGGTAGCTATTATTTTTTAATCAAAAGATTAATAAATTATAGTTTTTTAAAAACTAAAAAACACGCTTTTATAGTAAATCGAACTAAAAAGTAAAAGCATAATTCTTATTATAAGAACAAAATGATTAACGAGAAAATTAATGTCATTGTGTGTGCTTGGTACTACATTTTTACACTAACTCAGCATTTCGGAATTGAACTAGTAAGAAATATAACAATTAATATAGAGCACCCCACGCCCGCTTTTGTACCAATGGCATTATAATTTTCTCGTTAATCATTTTATTCTTATATTAAGAATTATGTTTTTACTTTTTAGTTCGAATCACTATAAAAGCGTGTGTTTTAGTTTTTTAAAACTATAATTTATTTGTGTTTTATATTTTATTAACCAGAAGCCTATTTTGTGGTTTTAGGGTTGCACCTTAATCTTTTAGTTGCTAAATCTGGAATTAGTCCCCAAATCTAGAAATGACATATGGAATTAGTCGTCAAATCTAAAAATGATTTATGCAATTAATCGCCAAATCTAGAAACGATATAATGAATAAGTCGCCAAATCTCGTAAATCCTTAATTATTAAAATCCTGATCAGGACAATGAAACAAAATTATGAAATTATTGTATTGTCATGGGTCCTTGACAAGTGTGCGAAAGTTCGAATCAATCTGTCCTTTTAAAGTGAATAAAAATCGAGTTCAAAGATTCCATTACATATAAGGAAAACTTATAAAAACGTGTTAAAAAATAATAATTACCACTCAAATGATGACCGAGAGGCAGCCTTTTACAGTACAGAATATCCTAATGTTTTTAAATAATTCTTATTTTATTACAGATGGATTATTTTCAACCGTAAAAATATAACTTAAAGTTTCTTCTCTTAAAGTCGGGAACACAAATTTTAGACAACAGAAGAATTTCCATGTTTTTTTAGCTTTATTACAATTGTAATAATTTACGAAAAGCTTAATTCTCTGTTGTTGATACTTTTTTAATAAATATACGTAACTAACTCTCAAAACTGAAATGAGCTAGAATAAGAAAATTACATCTTTTCTACTAAGTTTCTCTTTCAAACAGGTAATGGGTATTATAAATTAATGAAACGACGATGTGAAAAGAAATATCACGGTGTTAAAACGATTGTGTGTTGATTGCTGTGATACTGAAATTAGTAATGCATAGTTACAAGCGTTTTTAGTGTTATATTTTGGTTCAAATCGGAAAGAAACTATAAGTTAAAGTTAGTCGGCTTTTGTTGCAGTTTTACAATAAAATCCTTTGATTTCATTTAGAGCAGCGTTTTTCAAACTGTGAGGTGTACCTTTCTAGGGAGGCGTGAGCATATCAAAAAGTCGAAAACAAAAGCCTTAAAATTTTTTTTAATTTACTGAAAGGAAGCAAAACAAAAATTTCTAACATAAGAAATAAAATACTCGTTTACCCGACTTATGTACTTATAAATGTATCATTACTTCACCATAATTAATTCAACAATACTAAATTAAGAGCAATTTTATTAATTAATAGTGACTATACCATAAGCTGTCTAGCAGAGCAAATTTTTTTTCAAAGGTAGACGGTTGCATAGACGTTCAATACGTTACCCAGATGGTTGCACAAAAGTCCGCGAGAATGCTAGTTTTGATGATGTAAGATAGAGAGCAACGGAGACTAGATTATTTTTCTGAAGACATTTATGTTCTTTTAAAAATGGATGGATGAGGAAATAAATATTTAATATAATTAAAAATTATTTTGCATTCTGTTCTAATTTAAAAATTAGATAGGAAACGTAACATAATACTTATCTTTTATTACTTAAAGATAACTTACTTAAAATATATATTACTTAAAACAAAACACATATATAAAAAATTTAAAAATTTGGATAATTTGTGCAGTTTATAATTAAGGTCGTATTGCAGCTTAAGCATCAAAGTACATTATTACTGCAATTTAATGCATAGTCATTGTATGGGAGATGATAAAAATTCTGATTAAAAATTGAGTCGCAATTATTTAAAATTTGATAAGCACTGATTTAAAGTAAAACTTGATATCAAAAGAAGGATCCAGTATATCACGTATTTTTAAAAAAAATTGACAAAAGACATCTAGATAAAGCTGAACAATAGATAAAATATTTTAGAGGAGTTTTTTTTGTTACCTTGGGTGAGTTTACAAAGATTATCTTAATAGTCTTTTCGGTCGTCGTAACCATATTAAAATCCCAAACTACGTCTTGAGCTATTTCTTCTGAGTCGAGAATTTGAATCCTGGCTCCTACAGATCGGTTGTGTAGAGAAGTGCTACCGCGGACCGGTCCATGTTTGATAATTATATCGCGATCCATTAAGGAGGGAGAGGACATTGATTGTTTATATTTTAGATTTTTATATTATAATTTTATTTTAATTGTTCTGAACATTCCTTCAGAATAAAATATAGTTTTCGTAAAAAGGAATATAAAGTTATTTAACAATATATATATATATAAAGAGAGAGAGAGAATATAACCCTTTTAGACCCGAATTATTTTTATTTTTAAGTATTAAATTCGTCTGGTTATTAATACTGTATCGACCTCAATGACACTGGGAAAAATAATAAAAAAATTCCGGCTCCCCCCCTTCCCTGGAACGTAGACGATATCCGCACGATCGTACGGGTTGGGCTTTATCTGTGGAGCAGGTCACCTATGAAATTTTACGAGTTATAACTTTTTAGCTCTAAATTGATGGCATAAACAATTTTAATTCATTTAAAATAAGGAAATTATATTGATGTACACTGCTGGCCACCGTAAATGAAACACCCTGAAGGAAGCATGCAAATAACATGAATTTTACAACATGCATTAGCGGAGGTGAGATATGCAAGTGATTAGAATTTCAGCGCAGACACACATCACGCGCGCCTGTGGCGCCACCTCAAAGCGCTATTTAAGGCTTGGAGATTTCGACGATTTCAAGATCGGCAATTGTGTTTTTCTTGTGGTTTTTTTTTTCAAAAAATAATCAGTTATGTCTCGTACAAAACAGCGATCAGCCTTTGATCAAGTATCCGAGTTCGACAGAGAAAGGATAGTGGCCTACCTAGATTATGGAGTATCTTTCAGGGAAATCGGTAGTCCTGTTGGACGAAACCAAACAACTGTAATGCAGATATGTGACCGTTGGATGCAGGAGGGTACGATGGACCGACGTGGTTGATCGCGTCCATCTCAGTGCACCACTTCACATGAGGAGGGCAAATTATGCGCATGGCAGTGACGGATCGCTTAGTCACATCACTAACCATAGCACAGCACATTGTGTCTGTAACGCATCATTCAGTGTCTGCGCGTACCATTCGACGCCGTTTACAGCAGAGTGGTCTGCCCGCAAGACATCCATTTCTTGGTCTACACTTGACGCAGAACCACAGACGTCTCAGCCGCCAATGGTGCGATGAAAGAAGGATGTGGGTGGCAGAATGGAATAATGTTGCCTTTACTGACGAGTCACGCATCTGTCTGCAACACCACGATAGTCGGATTCGAGTCTGAAGACACCGTGGAGAGAGGATGTTGAACAGCTGCATTATGCACCGCCACACTGGTCCTGCACCGGGTATTATGGTATGGGGCGGTATTGGATATCACTCTCGCACTCCTCTAGTACGCATTGCCGGTATTTTAAACAGCCAGCGCTACATCTCCGAGATGTTGGAGCCAGTTGTCCTTCCTTACCTTCAGGGCTTGGCCACAGCCGTAGTTCAACAGGATAATGCGTGATCACACATGAAACGCATTGTCCAAAGGTTCCTCGTCAATCACCAGATTGAATTGCTTCCCTGGCCGGCTCGCTCTCCGGATCTTTCGCCGATAGAAAACATGTGGTCCATGGTTGCTCAACGATTGAACCAGATTACATTCCCAGCTGCCACACCAGATCAACTTTGGTAACGTGTGGAAGCTGTTTGGTCTGCTGTACCCGAAGAACACATCTAAAGTCTCTTTGAATCAATACCGAGGTGTGTGGCAGTGGTGATCTCCAACAATGGCGGCTACTCTGGCTACTGATTCTGGCAGGAACCACACTTCACAGTTAATTATTTGATTAATTTAATTATTTGATTCTTGGTCAACATGTTATCTACAAAATAAATTTTGTTGTGCTATCTCTTGTCTTTCTTAGTGTTGCATTTATGGTGGCCACCAGTGTATATAAAAAGATAAACGTCTATATAACGAATTTTCCGTATAACGAACTTTTTTCCGAGACTTAGTGACTTCGTTATATAGAGGTCCGACTGTATATGCATAGTGAGCAGTTCTTACGGTACTCTGTTTAAAAAAATGCAGGTCAGGGGTGGACAACCTTTAAACAATGGCGTACCAAACCAATCTACCAATGTGATTCAGCGTGCAACACAGTAGGACATTTTTGAAACATTATATTCTCGTAATAATGCATGAAGAGTTAGGAGAATATAAGTCAATAATATATATATAAATGTAGGGCTTTATTATATATTAATTTTACATCATTTAAAGATATTTCATATAAAATATAAACAGCATAAAATATAACTATTTCTTCAAAAAAAATCAAAAATAATTAAAAATGTATATATATTATGTATTTTGAAGCATATATATATATATATATATTAAAATAAGAAATAGACAACATAAAATATAAGCATTTCCCTTCATAATAGTTAAATAAAAATAATAATAAAAATTTTAATGTGAACCTGGTTCTTGCACCGCTCTACTTTCATATCGCAAAATCAAGGATAAAATATGTGACTTTCAATTGCGCACGATTTTGAACATTCAATTGTTACACAATTTCATTGCTTATTTGAAATATTTTTCATATGAGGAAAGATTTTTTACTTAGGTATGTAGAACCAAAGCAGAAAGCAGAGTACATGAAATTTTCTGTCTTCATTAAATCTCTTCAGCAATGACATTCAAGATTTTTCAAAATAGCTGTAAATTTACCTTTAGAGTTATCTTCTGGATTTTTTCGTAATTTGGTAAATGTCCATAATTCTGAAGATGCTTATCAAATTCAGTCCATTAGAAATTTATCAACAACCATCCACTGAAAAATTGAAAAAATTGTTGACACTTCACAAATTATTATACGTGCCAATAGGTTGCCGATCCCTGATGTAGATGATAGAAACAAATTGTGTGTGTGTGTGTGTTTTTGAATATAAAATTCTGAATTGCCTCAAAAGAAAACTCATCGAAAACATAATAAGTTTCGATACGAGTCTTTAAAAAGAAAACGACATTTTTCTATGAAAATGATCCTTAGAGCACTTTTTTCACAAATCGTTATAATCCTTTTTTAACCACATCCAATTTCTTATATTACAAATTAATGTTATTATTTCTAGTACCAATAAAAAAACGATAAAATTCCACTATTTTCTATTAAATAAATGTTAATTTAGCATTAATTTCTTTAGTTTCAAAATTACCTTCTTTCCAAAATTTTAGTGCTTTGAGGTCTCAACTATGGAGAAAACGTAAATAATTTTAGGTTCATGACATAAGGACAAAAGCAAACCATAATAACTTTAAGTATTCCAGTGTCAAATATCAAATGAAATTTGTTTAGTAATTTTTGTTTATGTATATTTATTCGTATTTTTTTTTGTTAAAAAATCATACTTCTAGTGCAAAATGTTGAACATATTAGAACAGTGCTTCTCAAAGTTGCAATGTTTGCGACGCAATATTCAATCATAATTTTCTCATCGCGCCCCCCACCCTCATACAATAACTATGTATTGAATTCAATAATACTATACTTTGACCCTAAAACTGCGAAGCGATACTAACCTCTTAAGCACTTCCAGCGTATATAAACGTCTCACTAAGTCAGAGCATTTATTTCTTTGGACGTATATATACGTCTTTCGGAAGTACGATCTTTTCTGTGCAGTGCTATCCATAAAATTATTCCGAAGGCTTTCGAATGCAATAAAAAGATCTTGACAGTGTTTGCGAAGGATTTATTTATTTCAGATTATTTATTCTTCTTTATTCCCCCCCCCTAATACATCACATATTCGT
The DNA here is from genome assembly GCA_019973935.1 of Trichonephila clavipes. Lineage (NCBI taxonomy): Eukaryota > Metazoa > Arthropoda > Arachnida > Araneae > Nephilidae > Trichonephila > Trichonephila clavipes. Next base: position 116,839 of record BMAU01006484.1, on the reverse strand, counting down.
GCCTACGTGGAAAACGGTTGGCATTGGGAAGCGAATCGTGTTCCGTTTGATCAGCAGTTAAGGGACAAATTATAAACCGGACAAATTACATCAAGTGTTATTTTTTTAATTATGTATATTGTTACACTTATTGATGAACTAATTTAAATTTTGCAAAGCTAGCAGTGAAATTTATGTGTCGAGGAGGCATGAAGACGAAAAACAGTTTTTTAAAATTGGCCTTTAATAATTAATCATAAAGTCACTGCGCTCGTTACTGGAGCATTAAAAAACAATAAGTTCAAAAATCAACATTACCAGAGACATCCGATTCGAACCGTCTTCTAATATTGTAAAATTAATTTCTAATCTAAAATGGTGCTGCAACCTGCAGTTGCATTGCCAACCAGCCGTTCTCACCCTCACACACTTCTTATATTTCTGTTTCTCCTTCCTTTTTTGAAAAACTAACATGAGCCGAGTTTAAATACTCGCTCGATTTGCATGGCAGTTGCTGCCAACCACAAATCACGAAACTCAAAAAGATCGGGTTCGAATCGGTGTGCTTACTTTCATTGAGATCATGGAACGCGATTGAAAAAACAACACAAGGAGATCATAAAAATTTAGATCCGACTTTTTAAATGTCTAACAATCGGCCCCCTTTTTCCAATCTCGCACCATTATCTCTTACAAATCAGTAAATTTTAATCTATAATCACATGTTATACAATTTAACACAAAAAAAAAATACATTTTATTCACAATCTTTATTGTAATAAACAAACTAATATTTTAATCTTAAAGAAACAAAGTCTTATTCTCTAAAAAAAAAAGAAATAATTTTCTACAAAATTCTAACAATTTTTCCTTTACCATGGGTTTGGTAAAAATGTCCGCCAAATTATTTTTGGTACCTATATATTTAATTTGGAAAACCTTGTCGTATATCAAATTCCTTAGAAAATGATAACGAACATCGATATGTTTTGTTCTACAATTTTCTACCGGTGACTTTGAAAACTTATAGCAGCTTGATTATCACAAAACATTACATTTTCACTTAATTCCAAATTTAAACTTTTATTATCAATTACATTCTTTAGCCAAATGAATTCCTTAGCTGCTTCTGTTAAACTAACATACTCAGCTTCCATGGTCGACAGACTAACGGTTTTTGCTTGAAAGTTCGCCATGAAATTGGAGTTTCGTCTATAAAAGTTATAAACCCTCCCATCGACACTCGATCATCCCTATTTGTAGCAAAATCTGAGTCTGAATAACATCTTAGTTTTAATGATTTAACTTTTGAAAGTTCTAATTTGTATTCTTGAGTGTATTTTAAATAACCTAATAATCTCAATAAGCAATTCCAATGTTTTATTCCCGGGTTTGCTTGGAATTGAGATAATACATTTACTGCATACATAATATCGGGTCTTGTGCGTATAGCAATAAATGACAAAGATCCTATTAAATTTCTATAAGGAACTGTTAAAATTTCTTCGCAAGTTTTGGGTGAATCTAATTTGGAAAGAACTTGACCTTTTGATATAGGTAATGAACTTACGGGATATTTATATTTTTCGTAAATTTCACATAACCTTCGAATGTAAGATCTCTGATGTATAAACAGACTATTACCTATTTCTTCAAATTCTATTCCTAATAATTTCTTTGTTTTACCCATAATTTTTAAATCAAAATTTTTCTGCAATAATTGTAATACAAAATTTACGTTTTCCATTTCTTTTCCAAATATAATGATGTCATCTACATAAAATAATAAAATTACATTATCTTCAAACATATATACACAATTAACCCACTCTAACTTCTTAAATTTTAATTTAATTAATTTATTTTCTAATTCCAAAAACCACTGGCGTCCACTCTGGTGGAGTCCATATATTGCTTTACGTAACTTACACACTTTGTTATTATCAATTTCATATCCAGTTGGTTGCTTCATGTAGATTACAGTATCTAAGTTAGCATATAAATAAGCATTAGTGATATCTACTTGAATATGCGTCCATTTCCACAAACATACACAGATAGTGAAAAATAATCTTACAATAGTAAAGTTAATAACTGGACTAAATACCTCGTCAAATGACTCGCCTCGTAATTGTGTGTTACCTCGCGCAACTAAGCGGGCCTTGTATCTAACAATTTTATTATTTTCATCATATTTAATGGTATAAACCCAACGGTTTTCTAAAATTTTTATATTATCCGGATGATCAACTAAATCCCAAATTTTACGTTCCATCATTACGTTAATTTCTTTATCCATTGCATCACGCCATTTAGATGCGTCTCTGGATCTTATCGCCTGTTTGTAACAGTTAGGAATAGTTACTTCAACCATAAGAGCTTCTTATTGCTCTGACAAATCTGAAAATCCCTGGGATTCGGCATTATTTTTTCTAAAATTAAATAAACTAGGATCATACTCAATATTATGCCTCTTACAGTATCTCTCTATTTCGTTAAAAGATTTCAATCGCGTTGCTTCCCCTTCTATACTATAATATACGTTAGATCCAGTTACTTTCCTACCTATATTTCGAATCCACTTAACCTCTGGACATGGGATCAAGCTATGATTATCGGAAGATACATCTGGTTTTTCAGATGTTGAGGGCGTTTCCGCACTTGTCTTTGAAACTAAACGACTCGTTAATGAATCTTTTACTCTATCGGAATCATCCTCATCATAATAATAATCAGGAAGGTTTAAATTATATCCAAGGTTACTATTAACTTTTTGTCTAAAATTAATTCCCCTCTTATTTTCATCGAATCTTACATTAATAGTCTCGACTAATTTATTTTCATCTATCAACCATATCCTATAACCCTTAGTACGTTGTGCGTATCCCATCATAATTCCCATTTTCGCACGCATATCGAATTTTCTTCTAATTTGTTTTGGCACACCAGCATATGCCAAACATCCAAAAGGTTTTAGATGCAATACCGATGGTTTTCTACCTGAATATTTTTCGAAAGGCGTTTTGTTACTGTCTTTGTGACAAATTCGATTCCACTGTAGCATATCCTATATTTTAACTCACTAGATGGTAGCACCTTACAATGAAGTGTACATCTAGAATAGTACTAGTTTTCTCCGCTAGGGTTGCAGTATATATACGTTGTGCTCATGGGTAATCTCTCTCTCTCAACACTCGCAGATGATTTAGAACATGTGTCTACAATAAAGTTCAAGTTGTTAAGTTTTATCCGATTGCATCCTGATTGAACATTAACGCAACATACCCTTCAATGGTGACCTGCATGAATAAGATATTATGGCATTAAAATAATGCTTTATTTTTAAAATTTTCACGAAATAGCTAAATATTGCGTAAGAACTGGTAACCACGTGTAAGCTTCAAAATGAATGACGTAGGCGCCGTCAAGATACCGGCATATAACTTTCACGATCCTGCTCTCTGGTTCACAATGTGCGATAGCACATTCCAACTTGGCTGTCCCAAGGCAATAACAGACAGCAAAACAAAATTTAATTACATCATCGCACATTTACCACCGGAAGCAGCAACCATCATTCGTGACGTCATTATGAATCCCGACCCTGTGGAGCCTTACGAAAAAGCGAGAACGGAGCTAATAAAAGAAGCGGTGAATCATCCCATCAAGAAATCAGGAAATTACTCATCGGAGAAGAACTCGGAGATAGACGTCCCAGCGAACTATTGCGCGCAATGAGGAGGCGCGCGGAATCTCATAGCGTTCCGGATGACCTCATGCTTGAACTTTTTCAGCAGCATCTGCCCACTCGTGTACAATCCATTCTTGCAGCTATAAGCCCGCTGACATTGGAGAAAGCTGCCGAAGTAGCCGATCGAGTCATGGAGGTGACGCCAATTGCGGTAAGTGCCTGTTCCGTTTCCTCAGACAAAAATTCCATTGAAAGCCATGTCCTTGAAGAAATAAAAAAATTAAATTTGCGCATTGATGAAATTTCGCGTAGCAGAAGTCGTAGTCGTAATCGTAATCTCCCATTTCATAAACGTAATCGCTCTAAATCAAAAACATACGAGCAGTGCTGGTACCATTACAAATTTGGCTCAGCAGCTCAAAAATGTCACCCTCCATGTAAATTCTCAAAAAACGAGTCCGGTTAGGTATAATGGCGACTACTACCTTGCCAAGAAATTCTCGTCGCCTTTTTATTCGAGATAGACGTACTAATGTCACATTTTTAATTGACACGGGATCTGATGTGTCCATAATTCCAGCAACAAAAACACAAAGGCAAAATAATTCACAAATGACACTTTCTGCCGCCAATACATCACCCATACATGTATACACAACTCAAACACTTTCTTTGGATTTAGGCTTAAGGAGAATTTTCCAATGGACATTTTTAGTTGGTAACGTTTCAACCCCAATTATCGGTGCTGATTTCTTGTACAACTTCCGTTTAGTACCGGATATAAGTAAGCAAGCATTGTTAGACTCGGAGACAAATATTAAATGTCATTGTATTTTAGGCAATAGTAGAATTCATTCAATTAAAACTGTGTCAGGTGATAGTGTTTATCATGAACTTTTAAGAAAATTTCCTGACATCACAAAACCTCCCCGGCCTGATCAAGAAATTAAACATTCCGTAGTCCATTACATCGAAACAAATAGTCGACCTGTAACAGCTAAAGCTCGCCGCCTCGCTCCCGATCGTCTCCGCATCGCAAAAGCGGAATTTGAGAACATGATTACTCTAGGTCATATGCGACCTTCCAAAAGTAATTATGCCTCACCTTTACATATGGTTCCTAAAAAGACAGCACAGAGTGGCGACCAGTCGGCGATTACCGTGCACTCAATGCTCAAACTATTAAAGATAATTATAGCGTTCCCAATATTTTAGATTTTACTTCTAATCTTCACGGTACAAAAATTTATTCTCACATTGATCTCGTGAAGGCGTATCATCAAATTCAATTAACCCAGATGATGTACATAAAAGTGCAATCATCACACCTTTTTAAGGTTATTTGAAAGCACTCGGATGCAGTTTGGTCTTTGCAATGCCGCTGCTACATTTCAACGATTCATAGATGAAGTCTTGCGAAATCTTCCATTTGTGTTCGCTTTTGTAGATGACATTCTGGTCGCGTCTTCTTCGCCCGAAGAACATTTACAACATTTACAAATTTTATTCACACGCTTACAACAATATGGACTATCTTTAAAGCCCTCTAAATGCATTTTCGGTGTAACTTCAATAAAATTCTTAGGCTTTAAAGTATCTGAATCAGGAATAGAACCCTTGTCGGATCGCGTCGATTGCATTTTAAAATTTCCTCAACCTACTACACTCACGCAATTAAGACGTTTCCTCGGGTTATTTAATTTTTATCGACGCTTTGTTCCCAAAGCTGCTCATTTATTAGCCCCACTAAATAAATTTTGGAAGGAATTAAAAATTTTAAAAAGTCTAAAAAGTTTCCTGTAAAATTTGCGTGACTCAATTCAATGGACTGAGGAGGCAGAGCAGGCATTTAATGATGCCAAAAACGCTTTAGCTGACGCAACTCTTCTTCGACATCCCATTCCAGGTGCAAAATTAAGCCTTTGGACTGATGCGAGTGACAAAGCCGTAGGTGGTTCTCTTATGCAACTTTGCCAAAACAAATGGGAACCTGTTGCCTTTTGTCAGTGAAACTCTCGAAAAGTCAGCAGAAATGGTCCACATATGACAGAGAACTCCTGGCAATATATATTTCGGTCAAACGTTTTCGTCACATGCTCGAAGGAAGAGACTTCATAATCTACACAGACCAGAAGCCTCTCATGTATGCCTTTATGCAAAAATCCTGACAAGTGCAGTCCACGGCAATGGCGACATCTAGATTTCATATCTCAATTCAGTACCGATGTTCGTCATATAAATGGCACCCACAACGCAGTCGCTGATGCACTTTCAAGAATTGAAGTGAATCAAATATCCAATTCATTTTTAGATTTCGAGGCACTTTCAAAGGCTCAACTAGAAGACAACGAATTACAAAGTTTCCAAAATGACGAGAAATCTTCCCTTGTCTTTAAACGTGTGCCATCTCCAATATCAGCCACTGAACTTATCTGTGATACTTCCACTGGCTCTCCCAGACCATTTGTACCACATAATTTTCGTAGGACCATATTTGAGCATTTTCACAACTTAGCTCACCCTGGTGTTGCAGCATCTTTCCAACTCATCGCATCCAGATATGTTTGGCCAAACATGCGGAAAACAGTGAAAGATTGGGTCCAGAATTGTATTGCTTGTCAACGTTCAAAAGTGCACAGACACACGAAGACACCTCTGGGCACTTTCGCCTTACCTGATGCAAGATTTTCACACATTCATGTGGATTTGATAGGTCCTTTACCATCATCAGAAGGAAAATCTTTTTGCTTAACAATTGTCGATCGATTCACTAGGTGGCCAGAAGCAGTAGCTATAGAGAACATTACTGCAGAAACAGTTTCTCGTGCCATTTTTGACACTTGGATCTCTAGATTTGGTTGCCCAGTCTACCTAACGACTGACCAAGGCCGACAATTTGAAGCTGCTCTTTTCAAAGAATTAACGAAATTCCTGGGCACAAACCGCATCAGGACCACATCATACCACCCACAAGCAAACGGTTTAGTGGAACGTTTACATAGAGTGCTAAAGAGCGCCTTAATGGCTCATGAGAATATCAAGTGGACTGAGACCCTACCTGCAGTTCTTCTTGGCTTGCGAGTAGCTGTGAAACCCGACATCAATGCTTCAAGTGCAGAATTAGTGTATGGTGTTTCCCTCAGATTACCAGCCGAGATATGCACTGACACATCTTCAATGCCACTAGACTACGGATTTGTGCAACAGTTGAAAAACCACATGAATCATTTAAAACCCTTGTCAACATCCACTCATGGATTTTCAAAATTTTTGTGCACCCTAAATTGGATGACTGTTCTCATGTGTTCCTCCGTGTTGACAAAGTTTCCCCATCATTGTCTCAGCCTTACACAGGGCCACACGAAGTTCTATCAAGGAATGACAAGCACATAACCATTAAAATAAATGGAAAGAAAAGTTGTGTGTCACTTGATAGAGTTAAACCAGCATTTGTGTTCAAGGATTTGCCCGATACCATTCCTGATCCTATCATTAGTGCAGAATCATCACATCGCCATCCAGTGACAACAAACATGCAAACTACCAAATCAGGTAGACGGGTAAGATTTCCTCAGAGACTAATAACTGAAATTAAATAAACTATTCAAGCACCAGATGGACATGTATATTTTTTCTAGGGAAATTTGTTTGACTTTTCACACATATCTTATGATTTTCATACCTTTTCATATGTATATTTATGTAATGTAATTTCAAATATCTGTATGCATATTATATTTTCTTTTCAATGTAATTTTCAAGCATATTTCAAATAATTGTATTTGAGATTTTGCTCATGAGCATGTCATATATCGTTCTTTCGATTCTCTCCATCACTGGGGGGATACTATTGTAGCATATCCTATATTTTAACTCACTAGATGGTAGCACCTTACAATGAAGTGTACATCTAGAATAGTACTAGTTTTCTCCGCTAGGGTTGCAGTATATATACGTTGTGCTCATGGGTAATCTCTCTCTCTCTCAACACTCGCAGATGATTTAGAACATGTGTCTACAATAAAGTTCAAGTTGTTAAGTTTTATCCGATTGCATCCTGATTGAACATTAACGCAACATATCCTTCACCACGCATAAGTGAAACAAAGTAATGCTTCTCCCCAAAACTTATGGGGAACTTCACTAGATTTAAGCAATGTTTTGATGCCATCTAGAGCGGTTAAATTGAATCTCTCCGCGACCCCATTCATTTCTGGCGTATATGAATTTGTTACCTCATGCTTTATACCCAGTTCTGTCAAGAAATTATCCATATCTTTATTACAAAATTCTAGTCCGCCATCAGTTCTAACTGCTATTACCTTTTTACTTAGAAAACGTTCTGCTCGTTTCTGAAATCTTATAAACGTATGAAATACGTCAGATTTATTTCGGATGGGAAATACAGTCACCTTTCTTGAATAATCGTCAATTATACTCAAGAAATATTTATTACCGCCTTGGCTTTCAGTTGGCATTGGACCACAGAGGTCCATATGCAACAATTCCAATGGACGTTTTGATCTTACGGCCCCCGTCTTTTGAATGACACTCTCTTGGACTTTGCTAATTTACACGGTATACAATGAGTCTTACCATTATCATTTAAGCGTGGGAGACCTTTTACACTATCATTTTTACTAGTTTTTACCAAGTAATCGTTATTAACATGACAAAAGCGTTGATGCCATATTTCTATTGATCCGTTTTTTGTTTTAGCGGTTACATCACTAAAAAAACTAATTTCTTTACTCTTTGGTATAATATAATGATCCGGCTTAAAAAAATACAAATTTTCATGGCGTGTCGCCGAAAACAATTTTATCCAGTCTTTATTAAAAACATTAATTTTACCTTTAGTACCCACAAAATGCGCACCTTTACTTTCTAATCTGGAACCGGATAATAAATTTCTCCTCAACTTAGGATTAAATAAAACATCAGTCAAAGTTATTTCATGAAAACTCTCCTTATATTTTACCCGAAATCTAAGTGTACCGATTCCTTCTACGGGACAACTTTTATCCTTCGTTGCTAACGACATTTTCATGTTAGTTATCGGTTTAAGATCTAAAAATAAACTCTTGTCATTACAAAAATGACTCGTGGAAGCAGTATCTATTACCCAAAGACCTTTATCAAACTCTGTGTTAAAAGTTTCATTTACAGTTGAAGGAGATTTTGGTAGAGACTTTTTCTCTTTACAATTTACTTTAAGATGCCCGTACTTATTACATACATAACACGGACCTATAGTCTTAATAGATTGTTTAACATTTTTAATAGTTTTACAGTTAAATACCTTACCACCTTTCTTTTGGTAATCATTTTTGCCATTTGGATCTCCATGAGCTGCAGCCGTAGCACCAGGTAACGTCTTCGACTTCTTCGAAGTGAAACTGCTCAAGTAAGCATTCTCCGCTTTCTCCAAATCTTGTTTCATCAACTGAAGACGATTGGCTTCTAATATCAGCTCTGCTTCAATTTTGACAACTCTGAAGTCCTCTTCTTTCCATCTGTAGATTTGTTGCACGGTAGACTGGAATTCCTGAGGAAGCCACCTTATTAATTGAAAGCCTATGTACAGGTCATCCAATTTATGACCCGCTTCCTGTAGTCTGGTTGCCGCTGTCTTTACACGAGATATGAAGATTACAACATCTTCCCCTGGTTGGTATTTTGTTCCAAAAAATTGATCTAATAGTTGAATTACTCTTGCTCTTGTGACTGGTTCGAAGTGATCTTTTAATATCTTCCATGCCGCTACTCCGTCAGTTGTTTCCGTTATCAGATTTTTCAAATCTGAACTGATGTTAGTATAGATCAACGTATAACATCTATCCTTACGAAGTTGTAGATCTAATTTTTCCTTGTATGTTGCATCTTCATCAGTTTGCTCTGGCTTGGTCTGTATTATAAACTGCCAGCAACCATAATGCATTAAGAGTACTTGCATATCATGCTTCCACGTGTTCCAGTTATTTGGAGTCAACACTGATATCTAGTTGTTAAACTCCATATCTTTTACTCGATTTAGCGTACTAGCAACAGAGTTCATAACAAATAGTTCTAGACTGGAACAGTATTTAAATAGACAAAGTTCATGGCCTGGTTTAACTGCTTAGCCTGCCTCGACACAGTACATGGACTGGGCCCATAACCAAATTTGTTACACTTATTGATGAACTAATTTAAATTTTGCAAAGCTAGCAGTGAAATTTATGTGTCGAGGAGGCATGAAGACGAAAAACAGTTTCTTAAAATTGGCCTTTAATAATTAATCATAAAGTCACTGCGCTCGTTACTGGAGCATTAAAAAAACAATAAGTTCAAAAATCAACATTACCAGAGACATCCGATTCGAACCGTCTTCTAATATTGTAAAATTAATTTCTAATCTAAAATGGTGATGCAACCTGCAGTTGCATTGCCAACCAGCCGTTCTCACCCTCACACACTTCTTATATTTCTGTTTCTCCTTCCTTTTTTGAAAAACTAACATGAGCCGAGTTTAAATACTCGCTCGATTTGCATGGCAGTTGCTGCCAACCACAAATCACGAAACTCAAAAAGATCGGGTTCGAATCGGTGTGCTTACTTTCATTGAGATCATGGAACGGGATTGAAAAAACAACACAAGGAGATCATAAAAATTTGGATCCGACTTTTTAAATGTCTAACATATATGATAAGCCCATGGGGTCACTGGTAATTGATAAACTTTTTCTTAAATTAGGATCGTCACATTGTGTAGCACTGATACATTTATAAGTTTAATATACCAGTGTAAATGTGTATTTTATTTTTTATTATGTCAGAATGTATTTTGTTTGTTACTTTCAGTAAACTAATATTTTTTAAATAATATTTTGTTTTTGACCTTTTAATATGCTCGCGCCCCCCTCGTAGAGTTGCCACGTCCCCCAAGTGGAGCGCTCCCCACAGTTTAATAAACACTGTATTAGAAATGTGTGCTTTCTCATTACTTTCTTTTAACCAGAACTGAGCCATAGTACCGCGTATACTAATAAACGTCGAACGTGCTCTTTTTTTTTTTTTTTTTTTTTTTTTTGCCGAAATTTTAATAATGCAGGTAAGGAAATAAAAAGAAGGCTTAATTTGGAAATTAACTCGAAGAATACAATACAGTCGTATAACCATTTTACGAACTTTTTCCTGGAACCAAGAACATTTTAAGATTTTCTTCGTAAAATATCCTCCAAATAGCGAAGTGCATATTCCATTTATCGATTTTTTTCTCTCGGGATTCGATTTTTTTCCTTCCGGTTTTTGAAATATTTCTGGACTTTCGTATTAGGAAATGTACTAGTAAAATAATTTGAAATGATTCGACCTGGATTGTGGAGAAAAAATCCACCTGATGTGGTGTTTGGTACACTGTAAAAATGCAAAGCGTATGAGAGAAAGCATATTTTTGAACAAAAACTCAAACAAATTTAATATACTTTACCAATAACTAAATTTAAGGACACTTGGGATAATACATATTACTCGTTATAAAACATGCCTATTTAAAATCACTTGTAGGCTTAAAATTAGAAAATGTCATTAAAATTTATTAATCTTAATATAAAAGCACTTTTATAAAGCTGAATATGTGCTAGATAAAAAAAAAAATACTGAAGTAAAGATGAAAAGGTTTTTATTTCTTTGCTTTCCCAGCTGAATTCTTTTTGATAGATAAGATGTGTAAAATAAATAGATATTAATTGAGGATGGAGAGCAGTTACTTTTTTTTATAGTATAACTAGAGAACCCGACAGACGTTGTCCTGTACACACATCTTAAATTCAAAAATTCCAAATTTTTATGAATAAGCTTTAACAATCCGGACCGTTTTGAGTAAAATTTGTATTACAAAGTTATTACAATGTAATTATGTGCCAAGTTTTATACTTCTGGGTTGCTTAGAGGGGGTGCACACACAAACTATTTCCGATAAGAAATAATTTTAAATAAAAAAACGTTTAATAATGTGTGTAATCAATTAGCTACATAAATAGATTTGTAGGTTAGGATAATTGTTGTCAACGCACGCATCAATTTAATAGAAAATCATGTAAAATACTCACTTCAATTGCATACTAAATTTGGAGAATGTATAGTGTTTTACGCACACTTCAAAACTCTTCAAACACTAATTACATCTGAGTGTAATAATTTAATTAACACACGATTTATTTCAACAAAATAATAACACGAAGTGACAAAATATTTTCTTGAAACGATCACAGCACTAACTGTCGGGACCAACTTGAATTATAATAAAAGATTTTTGAATATTCTATACTGCGATGGTAGCGCAGTCTGCCGGATCCAATGTAAAACATTCCACGATCAACAATTTATCAATAAAAACTTAATTAAATAAACATTTCTAAACCGAATTATAAATCTAAACCATTCTCGGGTCCACTGGAACAGACAAAAACTTTCATCAAAATCGGTCCAGCCGTTTAGGAGGAGTTCAGTTACATACACACGCTCAGAAGAATTACATATTTATAAAAATTATTTGAAAAGATATTAATTAAAAACGCTAAAAAGCGTGAATTGTCTGCATTTTCGTAACAATAAATACCGGGTTTGGCCAGTTGGGCTGAAAATCAATTTTCGACGCCAACTTACGTCTTTTTCAATTCCTACTATTAGCTCACGATCTCTATACATATTTTATTTGTTTGTTTGTTTATTTATTTATTTATCTTGGTGGAATTTTCAATCGTTAATAAAATACATTTTAAAGCCCTCAATTGAGCTTAAATGTAATGTACATGATTATTATGGATGACAATACAATAATTTAATTATAATTAATAAAAATAAATTGATTAAAACTAATTATTTAAAAAATTACAAATACAGCCACTTTGGCGACTTAGCGACCCTTTTGGCGACTTATGTCAAAATTTGAAAATGTTTTTTTCTCACGTGTTAAATAAAGCATTCAGTTGAAAGGAAATTTTATATACACGATTGTTTTGGATGACAATACGATACTTTAATGATAATTAATAAAAATTAATTACCACTTAATGTTGTGATTCTGTCATATGTATATACATATTTATATTAATTGCAACTATTTAATAAAAAGTAGCTAAAATAAATTTTTTCTTGGTTGATCTAAGTAGGAATTGATTTTAAATTTTTTTTTATATTACTTTTGTTTATAGCAATAGCGTTGTTACAACAATGCAGGTGAATGTTGAGTTGCAGTTTTTTGAATGTTTTCAATTAATATCTTTTTAAGTAATTGCGATATCGGACCGAATTGTGAATCTAAACCATTCTCAAATTTACCTGAACCCACACAAAAAATTTCATCGAAATTGGTCCAGCCGTGTAGGAGGAGTTTAGTGACAAACACACGCACAGAAGATTTTTATATATAAATATAATGCATAATGTTTACGAATTTAAAATTTGTGTTATGTGGTTTTTTAAGTATATTGAACGATAAATCTTCGTTTAACGCAGTGTTTCTCAAACTGTGGGGTGCGCCTCCCTTGGAGGGCGTGACAACTCTACGAGTGGGACGCGAGCATATTGAAAAGTCGAAAACAAAAGATTATTTAAAAAAATTATTAATTTACTGAAAGTAAACAAACAGAATACGTTCTGACATAATAAAAAATAAAATACACATTTGCACTGATATCTTAGACTTATAAATGCACCAGTGCCACACAATGTATTTTATAATTAATTTAACAATGTGAAGTTAAGATTAATCCAATGACCACATGGGATTGTCATATATAAAATTATGTACAAAAATTAACCCTTGTCTTGATATTTTGTAGTGTTTATAATTAATCCTTAATCTGCCGATTAAACGTTACGCGATTCGCTCCCCAATTCCACTTTTCCACGTAGACGAGCATATATGTTGCACTGGGGGGAGTAGTAAAGAAACAAATAATCTGAAATAAGTAAATCCTTCGCAAACATTGTCAAGGTCCTTTTATTACATTCCAAAGCCTTCGGAATAATTTTATGGATAGCTGTGCATAGAAAAAATCGTACTGCGGAAAGGCGTATATACTCGTTTGAGGAAGTTAACACTTTGGCTGAGCGAGACGTTTATATATGTCTGTGGCACTAAACAGGTTAAAGTCGTATCGTAGTTTTAGAATTGAAGTATAGTATTTTTGAAATCAGTACATTTTTATTGCTTGAGGGGGATGCAATGAAAATTATGATTGATTATTGGGTCTTTGAGAAGCACCGATTTAACAAATTTTTCCAGATTACGGACATCTTTTTCGGGTTTTATTGACGACCGTAATTTAGTTAAAGGCAGCGAAATTTTTGTCGTATTTTCATGCGTATCGGAAATAATAATATTTATTTGTAAAACAATAAATTAAACGTGATTGAAAACAGACTATAATAAAGTATATGTGAAAAAATTGATCTAGTTACCATTTTCTTTTTGAAGACTGAAATCAAAATTGATTATTTCCCTGAGGAGTATCTTTTTATAGCTCTTTCGAATATAATTTATATCTGAGAGATATTAGCAAAAAAAAATTTTTTTTACAAATTCACATATTTTTATCACACAAACAACTTAAATAAATCAATTAAAAACAGATTAAAGAAATACATCTCTACAAAAATAAAACTTGAAAAATTTCCTTTGTTAAATTTCAGCCGAAGATCTATCAAATCCTACCTCAAAAAATTGGAAATTCTTTCTATATTCATTCTGTATTCTTAACCCCTTAGACATTGTTTATGCTATCCAAGATAATGTAAACGTACTTGTTGATCCACTGAAGGACTTTTTTCCTAAAGATTCGGAGCCTTTTGAGGACGATTTCATCTAATAGTGAAAATAAATTAGTTTTCTAAACCACACAAACAATTTCCATAGTAAGCGATAAGTATAGAAAACCAGGAAACAGGAAAGCTCTAGTATTCTATCAAAAATATTGCACTTAAAGGCCATGAAATGCTGTAATTAATAGCACAAAATTTTTTACAAGTGCATCACATTCACTTAATTTCCAGATGAATGAAAAGAAGCTGGCATAAATATATCTAAACCAAGCAAATATCCCAAATTAACAACAAATATGGACCAATTAGCCTCATCAGCTCTGAGGGTAAGAAATACTTCTGACTAAAATCCAGAACCCCTGTGAAGTACAATACTTTCTCAAAATATTTGCATGGCTTTAAAAAAAGATATCTCAGCATCCATTTTGAGTGGCAAAAAAATTCTAAAAGGCTCTATCTAATCAACACTTTTTACAAAACTTTCCCTTCCTCCTTTCCCATCGGTTCAATACACCTCTCTGTTATCCTCGCCATTTGATGACACTACGGTTTTGAATAGCTTTTATTTTTACTAAAACTTTTTCTTTAAAGAGCGCTTGCGTTCTAAAACTGACTTCATCTGTCAATCATTTCTTAACCACATCCCGTTACTATAGTATCGAAAGGCTACCATTAAACAAACTTCATTGCTTTTAAAATCAAAGTTGCAAACAGCGTCATCCGTTGACTAAAAAAGATTTATTAAAATTACACAGCTACCTTAAAAGTGTATTTTTACATATTTTGAAGAATATATTTGCATACTTTGAAGAATATATTTGCATACTTTGAAGAATATATATGTATACTTTGGAGAATATATTTGAAAATTTTGAAGAATAATATATATATATATACATATAATATAATTCCTAATAAAAATGTTATCGACGAACTTTGTCTTTTTCCCTCGTACAAACTTCATCCTTGAAAACCAGGGGCACAAACAGGAATTTTTCAAGGGGTGGTAGAGGGGGCGGGGTCCAAAGTCCACCATTTTTGTATCATGCTGTAATACGCCGCTCAGCATATTCTTTGGATTTTGTCGGTTTTCGGGAACAAAAAGCAGTAAAAATTAATTATTGAATAAATATAATTAGCATTTATTAATAAAATTAATTATTAATAACAAATATTTAGTTAAATTTTACGTTCTATATACATAAGATTATAATCAGTCAAAAACATTTAAGGGCTATAGGGGGTCGGACCTGGAAACCCCACCCCTTGTGTGCGCTACTGTTGAAGACCCAATAGCTTACAACAGCGTTTCTCAAACTGTGAGACGTGCCTTCCTTGGGGGCGTGATAACTCTACGAGGGGGGGCACGAGCATATTGAAAAGTTCGAAACAAAAGATTGTTCTAAAAAATTATTAATTTACTGAAAGTAAACAAAACAAAAATACATAAAATACACATATTTACACTGATATAATACACTTATAAATGTAACAGTACTGCACGATGTATTTTATAATTATTTTAGCAATACTAAATTAAGAGCAAGTTTAATAATTACAAGTGACCCCATGGGATTGTCACATATAAAATTATTTACAAAAATTAACAAATATTTTGATAATTGTTACTGTTTATAATTAATCCTTTAACTGCTGATTAAAAGTTGCGCAATTCACTCCCCAATGAGCAGTGCACAGAAAATATCGTACTTCGGAATGACGTATATATACGTCGGGGAGATTTGGGTCTTGGCTGAGAGAGACATATATATATACGCTAGGGATACTTAAGAGGTCAAAATCGTATTGTAGCTTTAGTGTCAAAGTATAGTGCTATTGAATTCAAAACACTTTTATTGTATGGAAGGGGCGCGCGATGAAAATTGTGATTGAATATTAGGTCGCAAATAGTGAAAGTTTGAGAAGCACTGGCTTACAAAGAATGAAAAGAAGATTTATGATGTAATGAAGAAAATGCCGAGCAGCGTAATCCTTCGTACTGTAGATATTTAGACCAGAAAAAGGGATAAAGGCATTTGGTTATGTTAAAATTTACCTCTTGACTAATAGTAATATCATAGTATTTTGAAGTTCCACATATATAATAATTTTAGAATATCTATTACTCATATCTTCTAGTTAGTTTTGATAAACATTCTTTTGTTTTTCTTTTAGCAGTTCTTTAGTCTTTTTAAAAAAATCAAGCTTCATTTTTTTCCCCTTTCCATTTAGATGTATGTAAAACATAATTATACGCATCCAAAATGTAAACTTTGTTAGTTTTCATAATGAATGTATTTCATAATTTCATGTAAAAATCAGCATATTTTCCTAAAATCTTTCGTAGTATCTCTTACAGTTCTTCAGTAATTTCCAAGCTACATATATTTGTTAACTGTTTGTTAAAATTAGATTTTATTTTATGTTCAAAACATTGGGGGAAAAAAGATTGTTGAGAAAGCAATAAGAAAAATGCAATTAAAAGTTCTCCAATGGAAAAAGCTAACACAAAATTTCCTCTAGAAAACGGAAACTTTGGAAGTGCTAGTACTGAATAAAATGACCAAACTAGGTGTAATAGATAATCTTGTTTTATTATTATTAAATTTAAAAATACAAATTAAAGCAGTGCTGTATACAGATAATTTTTATATTAGGAGATGTGGTTTATATTCTAAGAAACCATGTTGATGAAGCTGACGGAGCGTGAATACACATTAAAAAATATGGTGGTTTATTGAGGAGGGACTTTAAATTCCCAAATCCGGCCCTTATGTTCACCACTGAATTAAGGTAATTTTTATGGGTATTTGGATTATTTTGTTTTCAAGTATGCAAATCTGAATTTGGAGAGAGTGGCTTTGAAAAAAAAAAAAAAAAAAAAAACAGAACTGTAATTATTGGATTTTTGTGATTTTTCTATTGATATAAAAATATTTCTGGAAAGTTTTTAAATTTCAATATTGAGATCCTAATGGAAAATATTATTTCGAATGTTCAAAGAATTGTGATGTATATTTTGAATAATATGAATAATTTTTATGGGTATATACTAGGTGCAGCTGACTAAGTGAAAAGTAAAATTTAACAGTGAAAAGTAAAATTTTACTGCTGTCTGAAAAAGGTGAGTATCAACAAATTAGGGATAAAAAGCTTATTTGACAAGATTACTTATTAAAAAAAGGAAGCAATGATGTAATTCTTGTGCTATCAAACAATCAATCCCTTTTATAATAGCTTTGTATCTGGCAACACTGTTTCTGGTTAATTATTGAAAGAAAAACTATACCGAACAAAATTGCCGGTAGAGTAATATAGAAATTCGGAATTTTTTAAAATTTGGAAATATAGTATATGTATTGAATTAAATACTGGTTAGTTATAGAGGTTAATTGTGATAAAAAAATTAATTTTACGGGCGAGGCAAGAAACTGCTTACTTATAGATTAAAATAACAAAACGTATTTTAGAAAATACAGGAATTCTGAACAAAGATAGCTGTTTATAATTGAATATTAATGCTTTTGCGATCTTGCATTTAAAAAAAAAAATATTAAAAATTAAACAAAGATACATGGCAACAATATCTTAATTTTTAAACCTAGTTTGAGTTCCTTGCAAGCATTAAAAAAATTTTTTTTTTCTGTAGTATGAAAATTATATCTTGTTTCACACGCTTATGTGCTTACAAATCAATTGCTTTTCGAGCTGTTAATAGTCAAGTCAATGGAACATATTTTAAAATTCTCTAATATATATATTTTTAATTGTATATTTATAATTTTCTTGATTAACAAAACATTTCATTTATAAATGAATTCATCAAAGAATGCTTGTTTTAAATGTATTTTAAATATAAATATGTTTCTCTGAAAGTAATCTTATTTTCTTTATTTTTATTATTTTTTTTGAAAAATTTTATTAAATTTTAATTTATTTAATCTAATAAATACCACCAGATCTTTTATTTGTTTTTCCCAAGTTGCAAATAATTTAATATATTCAAATTTTTTGTTATTATTGCTTTCTTTTTTATTAGTACTGAAGATCTAATCTTGGTCATATTTTGTTTTAATACCATTTCACCTGTTATAGATTTTGTGTTGAGCTTATAGGTTTTTATTATTTATTTTTGATATTAAGTCAGGTATTTAGATTGAAAGTAATCAATATTATTGATAACTAGGGACTAGTTAGATTTTCAGGCTCTGAATTTTGAATATTTAGATATTAAATCTTTGTGATAAATGTATGAGGCCTAATATTTATTGTTCTATTCTAAATTTTGTTTTTAGTTTTTATTGGTGTTTATGTTTTCATGTTTTTATGCTTTTGATTCTACATGTGTAGTAATAATGTTTATTTGAAGTAAATTCTTACAAATAATCTACTATTCTTCACTATAAAAACTAATACTGTGTTTGTCTTTAAATTTAGTTATGTGTGAACAATGGTTATAAGGAAGGAATAATAATTTTTATCTTACTGTTAATGAATTTCTTTGTAGCTTCTGGTTTATTTATTGTTCCAATTAAAAAATATATATTTTCCTAAAAACTTTTAAACCCTTTTTTTTTGTTTAAAACTAATGTGTAAGTATTTCTTTGGTTGAAAAGAAATATTATCAGCTTGTAAAGAATGAAAACTATTGAGAATTTCTAAACCGAACACGTAAATTATATGCATTAGTGTAATTTATGTTATTCTAACAGTATCATTTGAAAAAAAATTCTATTTTGAATTAATTTTTTCTGCTAAACCATTTAAAGTGTACATTTAAAAAAAAATTTTTTTTCCATGAATTGAACACTTTTATTAATTCTTTGAGGATGCTTTAAATATGTTAATACTAGTATTATCATTTTAGGAAATTCTATCTGTAGTTGGGCTTGTGCATTTCATTTGTGTTTTTAAATTATGGTATCTATTACTTCAAAATATTTATACTAGGGGCATAGTGGTTGGTAATCAGTTTTATTTTTAATAAAATCTTTAACTTATTATTGAGAAGTCATTTTTATGATTTATTATGTTCTACATTTTTTTTTTAAATCATGAAGATTAATTTTAAGTTTTGGATTTTCTGAGGTACAATCTATCATAATATAATCAGCAGGTATGATGGTGTTAAAAAAAGTTTAAGCAATTGAGTATGCATTTTAAGTGTGTATTTTAAAATTCATTTATCTAAAGTAGAGCTACATATATATTAATAGCATGGCTAATGTATTTTCACAATGTTTTATTTACTTTTAAAAATCACTGCAAATGTCAAAATTACTGTACTTTATTTATTAATGATTGTTTGTAAAATGCATTATATATTTTTTAAAAAATTGATCTCCTAATAATTATTTTCATTTTAGGCACCATTATGACTCATACTTTCAAGCCATCACCTGTACATGGAGCAGGTGCTACACTTTTTATGAATGAACACTGCAGCGACATTACCATTATTATAACAGAGGATTGCACTGTGTGGAGGTTTCCTGCTCACAGTACTGTTCTTGCTGCACAAAGTATTGTGTTTCATCGCATGCTTGATAGTGATTTCATTGAAAAGAAAACTCAAGAAATAGTGTTGCAAGATATGACTCCATCAACATTAAAAAAGCTGCTTAGGTAAATATTTGATCAAAATTTTTTTTTCTTAAATTTTTAATTTAAACTTGTTTGGAGTTATTGTAATTTTGAACAGTGTAAAATACCATTTCATTGGGAAAGTTTAAATTGATATATTTTTTGTGATTAGAACAGATTTATTTTTGCAAGAATTTAAATATGTAAAATAAATAAAATAGTGGCATATCTGAATTATATTCGACAATTCTTGTTGACAGCGATTAATGATATTGCTTACTATTACTATATATATGAATAAAAACAAATATTACAAAAAAAAGTTAATAATAATAAATTGTTATGTGCTGATAATGTAACATTAAAATTTAATATGTGAGAATTACATATAAACTTTTACTAGTCATGGTGTAGAAAATTTTTAATTGAAATTATTTGTTTTATCTTTATTTTTGTCGTTGTCTTATGAATTGTATATGTTACTGGCAAAGTATGAATCCCCGTCATTTTGTAGAATGCCTAGGTATTGTATATAATGCCAAATGTTTTTAGGCAAAGTATGAAATACGAGAATTATTACATACTTTCCAAAGGCATTGTATATAACACTTGGGTATTCTAGAGAATGACAAGCGCTATTTACACAAAGTATGAAAAAATTTTCCTTATAAGGTATGTAGGATGCATTGCTCAAAAATGAAAATATTATTCTGAAAATGCTATAATAAATTTGTGTTCTCTTGTTGAGACTGAAAGTCAGTAAGATCTATACCTGATCAGGGTTGATCCTAGGGTGTTGGCTGCCCCTCTAGAGAATTTTTCATATTTTGACTAATACTTATATATTTAATTACTTATTATACTTATATATTTACTTATTATAATACTTATATATTTAATTACTTATTGCATTACTTTTTTGTAACAAAAAAAAATATTTTTTAAATTTGGTCCAAATTCCGCCCTTAAAATTTGCTGCCTTGGACATGCAACCAGTTTTCCCAGCCATAGAGTCACCCCTGCTGCTAACATTAAGATAATAGTAAACACAATAAGGGGCTAAGTGGATTAGATCATATGAAATTACTCTCCAACTAGGAGTACACATGTAAGCGGGCAGATACATATAGATCAGGATTAGCTTTTAATTTATGTTTTCTTATATTTCTGTATTTTAGTGCTATGTTGTGAATCGCTTGATTCGCTTGTTTCATTATATGGCATCTGGTTGCAATGAAGACTTTAATAAAAAATACATAAAACTGGTATTTTTTAAGGGGACATGGTACAATTTTCTCAAAATTTTTTAATTTAATGATTTTCATAATTTTTTTATTTGCCACCTATGTGTATGTATAATGTAAAACAGATTTTGTGCTCAAAATTTCATAAAAAGCTAACTATTTAATTTTGTAATGGAAAAATTTGAAACTTTTGAAGTGATTTTAAAAGGCTACTCCTCCTACAAAAATTGATGTACATATATGAAATTTTATTACAAGTTCGTCAAACTATGTATAACAAAAGTTGGTATTGGTGTTGTGATAACAAGATTGGTATTCATACAATACTTCTTTTTATGAATGCTTATTGAAAATTTAAAAAAAAATGTGTAAATTCTGAATTCAATTATTTTTTAAAAAATAAATATTGCTTTGATTAGAAAAGGCATACAACTTTTATTTCATGTACTATTAGCAACAAGTGAAAAAAAATTCCAAGTATTAGGCACAATAGAAAAGAGCCTTAGCATTTTAAATGAAGACAAACTAGTTATTTTATCTTTCCGAGAAAAGTCAGTTTAAAGTTTTGATTTCACATTAGAATGTGAATAAAAACAAACGTAAAATTTATCACAACTCTGCGTTTTTTAAACTTTGAGCTTTCAAATATTTTGCGTTGGTAGAAAAGTATATAAAAAATAATTTAGGCTAAAAAAATTAGATTTGATTTTTGGACCAATTTTTGTCAATTGAATGATACTGTGTCCTCTTAACATAGTACTAAAGTACCATTAAGTTACTACAACATAAAAAAAAATTTAGAACTTCTTTAACATTAATACTATGGATATTGAAGTGTTTTTTCAAGCAAGCTTTATAATGAAAATCATTCACTCAAAAGTCAAAAAAAGCTGCAAGATTCTTTCACTTATAATTCAAAATAAAACTACAAAAAATTACCTTTTAATAGAGGTATAACTCACTAAAATGGAAAACAAGTATTGTTTATAAGCGTTACAAAACCATAGGCAAAAATCACTTCTTTCCCCAATTTTGTTTTTCTAAATTGGAGGATTATTAAATTAAAAACTTTTAATTTCCACAAATTCATATTGAATTTAGGTATTATTAAATATTTTCGTAAAGCAACTTTATGAAAATCCTTTTTGAGATTTCTTTATTAAGCATCGAACCACAGTGCACTGCCAGTGCAGCTATTAAACAAACAAACAGAAAAAAAACACCCTTTTTACTGTGGTATTGTCGGCTCCTACAGGAATTTTTCTGTCAGATGAAGGATGTTAGTAAAAAGTAGTAGAAATTTATGTAGTAAACATTTATGAACAATCTGCCAATGCACTATGCACTAACATTCTATTTTTTTTTCTTAAACTTTGCTGTGTTATTGGGACTTGATTTTTTAATAACTATTCAAAAAAAATTCAACATATATATTCAATTTATTATAAGTTTTATTTTGAGAAATTCGTAAAAAAATTTGTTTGATTGATTGATAGAACCTTATATGGCCTGCCGCCATCCCTTGGCATGACCGCTCGCTTGCGATGCACACCTGCTAGGATCGGCCCTCTACCTGATTTAATTTGGAAAAATTCATTGGTTTCATAACAATGCCATTTCTTTCTGTTTTTTTCTGATAAGATTCACAAAGGTGGACGTACAGTTCAGTATCATGAAGTGTAACCTTATTATATTTGTTTGAAAGTTCTATCACCATTCTATCATATCCGCCATGTCCAATAGTCAAATGAACTTCATGAAGTATGGGAGATAACTCAAAATCTATGGCATAAAGCCTTCTTTAACAAGATAAATGAGTTTACTTTTGTTTTCCACAATCATCACATCAAAGATATTCAGCAACAAAAAGCTCCTGGGTTCTTTCTTAATAGTCAGTTTGGCTTTTTGTGTACAACATTATTAAGTTTTGGTAATTCAGTAAAGAAAAAACTGTGTTTAGCATCACTAATTCGAGTTTTGTTCATTTGATCATTGAATCATTGTTTCATGTCTCTAGATCAGGACTCCCTCTCCAACACTACAGCTCTTGCTCCTCCATTTTCATACAGTACAGTAAAAAACTAATTTTTTGTTGAACAAATTAAGTAAAGTTGCATATTTTGACACTCCTGAATAAACTGCAAAGTGCAAGTGGCAAATTCTGAGCTTGAGATGCACCTATAAAGTCACATGCCTTTCCACGTGATATTCGAAGCAAATCAAAAATGTGTTTCATAATTTGCTGGTTTCTGATTTGGCATTCTATAGAATGCCTAGGAAATGTGTACAATGTAATTAATTATTACCTGAAATTCTCTAAATTATTTGTGCAAATACATTTGTGTTGTACGATATGCATATTTTATACATGCAATGCCTCACTCTTTTGTAATGTATATTGTACATTGGCTTGTTTTCTTTTTTCTGCAGTAGTAAATGATGGTTTCTTAAATATCTGTAAAAAGAAAGGGGAGGTGTAAAAATATTGGAATGAAGTTTCTTAATTGTTTTTCATTAGTAGAGTGGAGAAAAATTGCTTTTATTAATTGAAATGAATCTTAAATTTCTACTTTTATCATTGTTGAATAACATTTCTGAAGGTTGCAATATATATATAGTATGACTTGTTTTATCTATAAATCTCTTAAATCTTGTTTCATAGAATTAGTAGTATTAGATGTTAATCAAATTTATTTGATTGTGCTTATCAGCTATTCAGGAATGAATGTGTTTATTTGATTTATGTTCCAAATGTTTAGGTTTATTTCCAATATTAAACACGGAACTGAATGCTTTAAAACTACTAGTAATATCACAGGCCATTTGCAATAAATTTTTTAAATGAATTTAATGTTTCTTTAATAATAAAAAAAATGTTTCTTATGACCTTTAATTTCACATCAATCATATTGTGAGTATTGTTGAAATTGTAATATTTTGCTTGAAAATGATTCAGTTGAAATTTTTTAATGAGATAGATACTATGTATTTCATAATTATAACAAAATAAAATTATTCTAAAT
Organism: Trichonephila clavipes; assembly: GCA_019973935.1. Taxonomy (NCBI): domain Eukaryota; kingdom Metazoa; phylum Arthropoda; class Arachnida; order Araneae; family Nephilidae; genus Trichonephila; species Trichonephila clavipes. Next base: position 92,510 of record BMAU01006484.1, on the reverse strand, counting down.
GTAAATGTATGAGGTTATGACTAATCAAATCAAACTTTCTCTTTCGGAATTTTTTTTCCTCAATTACTGCATTGTATTCTGAAATTGATGACTCTTGGAGGAGGGCTCATCGGACAAGTGCAGGCTTTGCACTCTTGATGTGCACTGATGTGATATCTTTGTCTGCTCTCCCTCTCTTATTTATTATATTTTTTTGTCATAAATTTATTTTCTTACTTGAATTTGAATGCATCACAAAAAAAGATTTGTAGAGAGTGGCAGTTGCTATAGTAGATTTAGCATTATCCAGGGTGCACCACGAGGAGGCCTGCTACATTACTCTCTAACTGTGTCTCGGACTCTCCTCATGCTGCTGCTGTGGCCAAGTTTAAAATATTAACTGGACTTGATTGCCTTTGTGCTCACTTGTATCGTTTTAATCTGACTGATAACCCTTTTTGTGTTTTGTGTGCTTCTGGACAAATCATGGACGCTCTCATCTAGACGTGTGCTCTGCACTTAAGAGCTTGGACTGCATTTTGAAGAAATATTGGAGAACCCATTGCCTAATGACCTGATGGTCAATAGCCAGGCATTTGATAAATAATAATTTATTTTCTTACCTGGAGGGGATTTTTGTTTATATATTCTGTGTAATGTTTGTATAAAGTTTTTAATAACTTGTTACAATTTTCTTTAGTTCCATCCTACTTTTTGAACTATCTTTGTTTTATACATATGCACACATGATATATATAAATGCCTTATTCAATAAATTAACAGGTTAGTGGCATATTAATATCGATTTTCTGTATATCTAGCTATTTTGAGAGTCTTTAACACCTTGTTATAACCTCCTCATTAAGGATAATATTTAAGTCCATGAAAGGACCCTTACAGAAGAATAAGAGTTTCTTTGTACACAATCAATCAAAGTAAACTCATTGCAAAATAATAATATTTCATCTATCAATTATTACTGAAAACACAAATTCTGAATATACAAAATCAGAATTTGCTTCAGTAGAAAAAACTCTGCGCCTTTAATGCCAAAGAAAAATATCCAAACTATATTTTGAGAAGGGTATGAAAAAGACAAAAATAGTAAATGATACTAAACAGTTTATTTATTTAACTATGGAGATACATACAACAACACACATACTTATATATCTATATATATAAAGGAGTAAAGCGACTCACTCACTGATTGACTGACTAATCATGATATCTCCGGAACTATTAAACCTATGGATTTGAAATTTGGTAGATAGGTTCCCTTCATGGAGAAGACATCAGCTAAGAGCGGATTTTGCAAAGATCAAACCCCAAGGGGCGTTATAGATAATTATTTCCATTATTAAACTATTAGTTGTACAGTCTTAAAACTTGGTACACAGATTTCTTTCATAAAGTAGATTCCCTACATAGTGATTTCTACAAAACTCGATCTCCAAGGGGCTTTGAGGGCGCTTAAGGGGTGCTATGCATAATTATTTTAATTTTTAAACAATCAGGCATAAAATCTTGAAGTTGAGTAAACAGATTCCTTTCATTGAGTAGAAATCCGCTATAAGATAGGTTTTGTGAAAATCACTTCCTAAGTGACGCTGCGGGGGCTTAAGGGGCATTATAGATAATTATTTCCATTTTTAAACTATTAGACGTACAATCTTGAAATTTGGTAAGCAGATTCCTTTCATAGAGTACAGATCCGCTACAAAATGGGTTTTGTGAAAATCGATTCCCAAGTAGCGTTGTGGAGAATTAAGGGGCATTATAGGCAACTCCTTTTTTAAACTATTAGATGTAAAATCTTGAAATTGAGTAAGCTGATTCCATACATTGAGTAGAGATCTGATATAAGATGAGTTTTGTGAAAATCGTTTCCTAAGCGGTGTTGCGGGGGCTTAAGGGGCGTTATAGAAATATTCCTGTTTTTGAATTTAACCCATTTACTTGAAATTTGCTGAGCACGTTTCTTTGTTTGAATAGAGTTGCTCTAAGAATGGATTTTACGGAAATCAACTCCAGGAGGGAGAGTTATTGGGGTGTAATGTTAGACAAAATTCCCATTTTGGAACTGCTAAGACTATAATAATAAAATTTGGTTTGCATGCTTCTTTTGTTGAATTGTAATCCACTAAAAATGCTCTTAACGAGATATTGATGATAAAAATTCCGTTTTTGCTCTGTTAGATTTTGACTTGAAATTTAGCACGCATGTTTATTTTATGGAGTAGAGATCCACTGAAAGTTGCTTGGGTGGAAATCCACTTGATTATTAGGTTAAGTGAGTGCAAAAAATCTTTCTACTTTTATTTTAGATATAAATAGAAATTTGATATTTTAATTTATGTCCTTTTTATATCAAGAGGCGAGAGTTACAGCTATAAATGTGCTTTTCAATACAATTGAATTCTTAATGCTAGATATCAATAATTCATATACTATATGTAAACAGTATACATTTATACAACATTGTTAAATACCCAGTGAAGTGGGTGGGTAATGACTAGTTACTTATATATAACTTATACAACATGTACATATATATTGTATGTACTTCTAATAAAAAATTTACCATTGATCATATGGAAAAAATATTTTTAAGAAAACGCTAATTTAGATCATTATTTATGAACAATCATTTAAATAGGAATGCAAAAAAAGTTTTCATTTTACTGTACATAAACATTTCGGAATTCTTAGAGGCTGCATCCCTTAAATTTGAGTAATTATCAACTTTCTGCATATTTTAATATTCTTCAGGTAGCTTCTTTTCACAAAAGTTTGTGTGACTTACAACCAAATTCAATTTTAAATAAGTCATAAGTTGAAATGATCTAAAACTGAATAAATATATTTCAAACTATTTTTATTCAAACTGGTTTAAAAATTACATGTAAATTACAAATATACAATTTTATGTAATATACAAATATACAATTTTTTCATAATGTGAAATGTATATATGCTATCTATTGGGGTATGTATTATTGTTCTTCAAATTCAAATACCTTTATTTATTTATTTGTATGGGATTATACTTATGGACAATCATAAGTTGTGATGGTTGTAAATTAAAATAAGATTATTTTGTTGTTGTTGTTTCTTATGCCACCTGATCTCGACTGTGTCAGATCCAGGCCTACAAAGTTTATTATAACAAGGGGCTAGATGTACGCCTGTTGTTATCCATAGCCTTAAGCACCATGCAGTGGACTGTATGATTTAGCTCGGTTCCTCCCCAATTTAAGGGAAATTACCCTGAAGGGGTCCAGGGACCTCCCTTCTCCTTCCATCAACCTCATGACAGGACTTGCGGCTTGACGGCTATTTAAAAGGCTTCTATGCCACAAAGGCACTATACATTTACAAACATTCATGCCTTCTCTGGGATTCAAACCCAGGTCCTACAGCATAGCAGTCAGCATCACTAACCACTATACCAGATGTGCTACAAGATGTTTTTTAAATAATCGTATTAAATCCTGATGTCTATTTCTCATTCAACACACTAGTTTTTCAGGAAAATGTTCTTGTAAATGTGCATAAAAAATGCACACATTCATTTGTAATTCAATGTTGTAAGAGATTTTCAAAAACTTTGTAGATAAGCACTCAAACAAAGCATTATAGGATTGTAATCTTGCACCATCATATAAATTTAAGCATTTTTAAAAAGGATAGCTTTGTTTGACGTAAAAAGTATAAATTTACAATGTAGTATTTTAAATCCATTGCTGACAAATTTATCAATGATAATGACCTTATGTTCACACAATGAACATTTTAATTCTTCAAAAAGAAAAAGGAAGAAAAAATTTTAATCAAAGTGAAGTTTTTCAAACTTTTAAATACACATTAAGTGAGCAAGTTTTTAGCATTTAACCTGTCTTTATCTCCTGCTTAGATAAATAGCCATTTTGCTGCTCATGTGGCGTTGTAGTCTATTTTTGGAAGTTATTATATTTTTTTCCAATTGTTCTTTGTAGCTGAATTGCTATTTTTTTTTCAAATAACTTGCAAAAAATGTTTTCAAATTGGTTGAAAATTATCAAGTTTTTTAGTGATTTTTCTCATTTAAAAAATTATTTTAAAATTTGAATTTGTTGTTTGGTACCAATTTGTATGCTGGCTCTGATTATATATATATATATATATATATATATATATGCTGCTAGCTCAATTGTTGTGTTTTTATTTTAGAAATTCACTTGTTCATAATTTGATCCTTAAATTTTTTGATTGCATTAAAACATTTAATGTGTTTTTTTTCTAAATTAATTAAAATTAATACAGAAGAGAAATCTTTGATGTTTCTAAATTTAAGTATTGAGGCAACATTTTGTAAAGAATATTCCTGAATTTAGAAAATATTTGTTTTCAACGATTTGAAATAATGTATAAAAAATGACTTTTTAATTTGGTAATAGTTTATAAACTCTTTGTCTTGCATTTTATAATGAAATAAATTCATTAATCACAACAATTATAACATAACAGTATCTGAGAATTCTTCAAAACTGGTGTTTTAAGTGTTTAGGTAAAATCTCAAACTATACAAATTTTGAATGCCATGTGACTGCCTTAATATATTCTTACTACTTCACAAAATGCTGATTGTTTCTAAGCTGCTTCAAAATCCAATGTTGAAACTGACTTGTTTATCAGCTGATGAGTTTACTTGAAACCACAGGTTGAAAGACAAAGGGAGGGAATACAAGAATTGTGAATAAGATTGTAAACATGGTATGTTTCTATATTTCATTTTAATGATTTTTTTCTTAATATTTGGGACGCATTTTTCTACCCATATGTTTCTATTTATTACATATATTTTTAGAGTAATAAATCATATTTTGTTATTAATTATTTAATGTTTATCTTTTATACATTGTGAAATATTTTCGAAACTCTTTGGATGAACTATGTGTATACTATATGTGCATATATAAATACACACATATATTAAAATTATATATATTTTTAAAAAATCGCTAATAATAACAGATAGCCTGAATAACTGATTCATTGAAGTTTTTTAAAAAAATGAAGCTAATTATTACAATTTTAGCAAACCCACAAATGGAATATCTGCTGAAAAGAAGGATTCGGGAGTTTCTATATATTTAGTTACTTAGTGTTATTATTTATTTATTAATGTATTTTATAGGTATATGTATCTGGGTGATGCTATTTTAGAAGATTGGAAAGAAGCAATTGAATTATTAAAAGCTGCACACAAATATCAAATGGAATCACTAGTTCAAAAATGTGCCCATTTTCTTCAAGAACATATTGATCTGAGCAATGTTTGTTATATATACAGCAAAGCTGTTACCTACACGCTTAGTCCTTTAGGTATTTATATTATTTTATTTTACTTTTTTAAAGTTATCAGTTATTATCTTATGATCTAAGTTTTCACCTAAAAGGGAGAATATTTTTTTGAAAATTCTACTTTCTGCTCTGTATTTGATATTAAAAAATCTTTTTAAAAATGCTTTTATTTCTCCCAAATGAATAAATAAATGACAGCTGTATTAATTCAATTTATTGTGTTTTATACAGTTTTTTTTTTTTTTTTATGTATTATACTTATGCAATATCTACACTTTTAAACCAATACAATTTTTTTGAGTACTTGAGCTGAAAAAATAAATTTTTCATTTAAATCTTATATTTTTATGTTTTATTTTTATTTACAAATAAAACAAGTTTTCAAAGCATTAAAAAATGATAGTAAGAAAGAAATAAGAATAAGATTTAGAATAAGAAAAGAAGTATAATAATTTTTTATAGTGGCAAAAATATAGGTACAATATTCTTGTTGTCAGCATTGTGTGTAAAGTAACACATTATTGATATCATATGTGCAATATTAGTTTCTGAACTATATATTAATAAGCAAACAAGCAAGGTAATAAGTTTGTGTAAAGTGTTTTTTAAGTATTTCATCAATGTGTATTTTTTAATTACAATTATAGTAATATTTTTTTTTAACTGAGCCATTGATTACTTTTTTTAAGATTAACATTTCATGTTTTCTATTACAAATCCAATAAAAATGTTAACTTTATGCATAAACACGGATTAATTTCTGTATAGTTTTGAAGTACATAGTTGTTACTATTCAACTTAAAAGTTGTTTAAATTCTATAATATTTGTATTTAATTTTGCTCTTGGGTGTTTGCAGCATTTTTAAAAATATAAATTTTATGAAAATAAAACGAGTAATATATGTTAGTGTGTGGTTGTAATTGCAAGATTTACAAATCAGCTTAAGAATTTTATGATCATATTAATCTCTTTTTAAAATATCTATTGAAAAACATACAAGCTAATCATCCAAATGACCCATGTCGTAATAACCAAATTGGTATGCTAATGCTCAAGTCTATTTGAAGCTTTCCGTTATTGTTCCCCTACATTAAAGACAAACCAAATAAAGGAAGCTGTTTCATACAAATGTAATTCATCCTCAAAATCCTCATATTGAATGGATGAGAAGTTATATAACAAGATATTAACTCTGGTGTCAATTTTTTTTCTTGTCTGTTGTAGTTGAAAATAACAAATCTTTAACTCTGTCTGTTCATGTAATTTCTCATACAAAATTAGTTTAACCAAATAAAAACTATTTACAAATATTTTATTTATTTATTTTTAACATATAAAAATAATTAGATTATTGTTATACCATTATTCAGAAACATGACATCTCTTACAGGATTGAAATTTTGTATACCTGTACATGCAAAATATACAGACATAGGTTTACTCTAAGTTCTTTTCATGAGACACTGCCTTGCCAACTTTTTAAACCTATATATTGTGTCTTATTTTGCCTTTGTTTAATATGTTTACGTAGAAGTATATTTATCTCATATGCTTTGTTTTTAAAATTTTCTTTCTTTTAATTTAATATTTTTTTAGAAAACTCATATTTCACACACACATCGTGTTTATGATACATATTATGAGGCAAGATTTCAATACACACATTATTAGGTCATTAAAAATGTTATGTTTTAAGAAACTGTTTTATTTGTGATAACTAAGTCTCTGTGTTATTAAAATCACTGTTTATAGGGGTGTTTATTAATTGTATAAAAATAAATTTATTATATTTAACTAAAGACTATTGTTAATTAAAGACAATCATCTAAATAAACTGTATGATATGAATTTATCAACACACATTACATCAATGTGCATTTTTTGTAATTTTCTAAAATAGAAATGTTTTTGGGAATTGCTGAAATCTCAGTGACAGATCATTCTTATCAAAGGTTTGTTATGACTGGAATTTGAGGAAAGTGTTAGTGTAATAAAATATTTTTTCATTGTAAAAGCTTAAACAAAATCGAGATAAAAATTGAATGATATCTAAAAACTTTGAAAATTATGTAAAATGACAGTTAACAACAAATTGAAAAGTCATTGTAAGGCTAAAAATAGATGTCTGGTGATTTTCCTTTGCAATAGAAATTGCTACTTACTTCTTATTTCTTAATGATTTTATTCTCTGATTATATTCCAAGATTATTGTATGGATTAGTAATTGCATAGAATGTGGTTCCAGTTTTATATGAAAATTTTACGTATTGATTATAGGTGTAAATTTCCCTCTATAAAAAAAGTTACAAAACTTGATTTTTATAGAGGGAAAATGTATTCACACAGTTGACATGAAAATATAATTAATTTGCTCCTCTATCTTATAACACAAATTCTTAGATTTTTCAGATTGTTTGATTAGTTTGAGTAACGTTTAGATATATTTAAGCAAAAAAATAAATTATTTTAATTTATTTTCACTTGCCTTTTTTTTTAAAATTACTTTAAATCATATTACAAACACTAGTAAAACATTCCTGTCTGTTCTCTATGCTACTCATCATATTGGAAGCTCTCTCAGCAATGATTTCAATGATATTGTTAGGCATTCCAACTTTTTAACTGCATCTATCTGAATAATTTCACTTACATTTGATGCAAATTAGATTTTATTTGTGCATGGTGTTTGGGAATAGTATGTATCACAGTTGATTGGTCAATGGAAGTTAATAGGTACACAAATTTAAGATTTTTTGAAATGCAGAATAATTTTTTTCTGTAATCAATAAAAAGAAGTTAAACTTATTATAATTTATTTGATTATTTTCTATGTTATTTGAACTAGAATAAATGAATTTTTATATGGAAATAGGAAATGAAAGGAAATAAAAATTTTGTTACAAATATATAATGTACATGTGTGAAGAATATCATTATTCAACTGTGTTGCTGTAGTAACTATACTGCAGAATTTTTAAGTGTTTTTCCAATAATTTTTGCTATTTCTTGTAAAAACTGAGCTATAAAGTAAGATTTTCTTTTTATTTTTAGTGCATATTTTGTAAGGATGTGCTTGATTTGTCATTTAAAATTTGTTTGTTATATTGTATATATATATATATTGTCTATAAGATATATGAAGGTACACCAAAGTTCAAGATGTACTATTCAAGTTGATTTAAGCAAGTGTATTTTTTCCAATAAGCATTTATGTCATACTCTTAAAGCTAAATATTAAAAAAAAAAGTGATTAACAATTCTGAGAAATCTGAATTGATTCTGTGGAAAGGAAATGCTTCAAATTTTGGAAACCAATACAATATTGAGCTTATTACAAATTGTATCAATGTCAAATTTTAAAGGAATAAAACATCTAATAAAAAGTAAAGTTGTGCAGTGGAATAGTAAAATCCTCCTTTGAGCACCAAATGTGAAACAGACTCATACCTCAAAAGTTATAGGAATGTTGAATTACTGTTGCATAATACTGTTCAATTCCTTAGCACACAACTTACAATATAGTCAGTATATAAGAGTTTTTCTATTTAACATGGCCAAAATTAGTTGCTATATTTTTGTTCTCAAAATCATATGTATGTGTAGAATATCATTCAATAATTATATTTGCACAAAAAGTATTTTAATCATGCATTGAAACATTAAAAAAAATTACTTGTTTTTTATAGATTTGTATACTTAAATTTATATTGTTTTTTTTTTCATTTTGTAGTAATAGCCTGAATTAAATTCTGTTAAAACTACCTTTAAATTTAATTGATTGTTAATTTATAAGTTTCATGTCATGTGATTTAAATGTATTCTATGATGTAGATTTATATTAAATAATGCTTTAATATACTAAACATTTTGGAATCTTTTTTTCTCTTATAGGTAATATTTGTTTGGAAATAATCTTGGGGACTGGTTGCATTGTCCTGAGAAGCCAAGGATTTGAATATTTGAATAAGGAATCAGTTATGGCAGTTATCTCTAGTTACAGTCTAAATGTAGATGGGGAAATGTGTGTTGTAAATGCCTTACTACGTTGGGCAGTAATGGAGTGCTGCCGCCAAAATAAACCTCTAACAGAAGAAAGTATTGTAGAAATAATGGTTCCATTTCGAAAATATCTTTGCACTCGAAGCATCAATAGTGATGAGATGCATACCTTACCTCACTTTTTGCATGCCGAAATCAATAGCTACCATTCAAGGCAAAGCTTTTGTGTAACACAACATCTTTTAGATTATGCCAAACGTGTGAGCTTGCAGCTTATTGATTTAGATTGTTTGGCGGATAATGTTAGCAATTTCACTTGTTTTAGGTTTCTTGCTGATCATTCTCTTTTTCTAATTAGTGTTCATTTAGTAACTGTGACATCATTTTTGACATCTAATAATTATGTAGTTCTTGTAAGTGAATCTGGCAATTCAAACACACCTGTATTTGAACTCAATTTAGCTGAAGTAACTGAAATCACCACAAGCCTTCCTGGTGCAAGCTCCAAACCTATGTTTGAGACTGAAGTTTTGCTCAAAAAGCCAGTACTTCTCCAACCTCAAACTGTTTACAGACTTAGCCTTCGGAGTAATAGTCGTTCTTTAAAACCCAGTCAGTGCCATATCCAATTCCCTAAGACTGGATTGGTTCCTAGTAAGGTAGGGTCTCGTTCTGATATTGTACCCTTTACAATACTTACTGATTCAATTTGGGGTGTAACCAAGTTAATGTACCTTACTGCTCCAGTTCCTGAAAAAGAAATTTTTAAATTTCGTTTACAGAAGTAAGATTTTTTTTTGATTTTTCAATAACTATTATTGAATGTCATCTTTAAAGGGTCAAAATTTTATTCTAGTCAATGAATCCACACAACGTTAGCCTCAAATGCAGCTGTTTTTCTTCTAGTCTTCTTTTTAAACTTAACTTGAGTAGCCAGATTTCTAATTACTTTTTGTTATGTGTAGTATTCTTTAAGGTTTATCATTTGAAATTTGTGTATTATTATTTTTTTAATATTATCAAATTCTTATTCATTAAAACTTAGAATAATAAGGTGATTACAATCATGCAAAAAATGTACATTTGGTCAGAATATTTGTATTTCGTTATACCAAAAATGTTAAAATTATTGAAATTTCAATGAGCAATCTTAAATTAATTTATGTGCAGTATTCATTTACATAATATTTCACACTTATATTTTTTCTTTAACCATGCATTTTGGATGAATAAAAGTTGTATTGTTTGTTCTGAATATATTACTAATGAAGAAAAAAAAACTTAATCATTATTAAAAATGTTTACTTAGGCTTTAGCATTATGGAGATGTATTGCTAAGTAATTTTTACATAACTGTTAAAGATTACTCTTGGCATGGTGATACATATTATATACAATGATGTTTTCATATTTTCCATTAATAAATTATTTAATCAAATTTTGGTTATTTATATAATTTTAGTTGATAGTTATAATAAAAATGATTTGTCTAAGCTGAGCTATTCTGAACAATAAGTGCCTATAAATATATAAAAAAAAATAAATGTAATGAGTTAAAGTTTTGATGTGCATTTTGAGAATAATAATTAATTAGAAACAGATACATTTATTCTTGTTTGCCAATTAACAAGAAAGGAAAAAAATGATATTCAAAGCTATAAGGTTAAGGAAGGAGCATGATTTTGAACAAGACTTCATGGTTAGGTATTCAAGGTCATTTTATTTTTCTTACAGTTTTATTCATAAAATCATGTTCTACAAGGATATATTGAATTCATGTTTTCCATCTTGTACATAAAGATCTTTATTTTAATCATATAACTTTAAATAAATTTCAAAGCATTTAATTGCATATTGGACTTTGTTTCTGGGAGCTGTTGAAAATCTGATTGAATGTAAGTTGTATGTAATATTTCCACTTGTAATTTCATATTATTTGAAATGAAATGCATATGTATATATGTATGCATACATATATATATATAACATGCATTACATATATACATTTTTTCATAAATATATTACTAATTTTTTTTTTTTTTTTTTTGAAGAATTCCAGACTGCTTGGTAAATTTATTTTAACTTATAAAATTGAATCTTTGGGCTACCAATTTTCCATTATGGATGCAGCTGTACCTTTTGGTAAAATTCCAACAAATTAAGGTATGCAATCTTAAATGAGTTAATCTCCTGCATTTTTGGAAATCCTTCATATATCTCCAAGTTGTGCTTGTATTTTAAAGTCAGTAAGGTGTAAACATATTTAAAACTCGATTTGTTTTTCCCTAAAATTGTAAAAATTACAATAGAAATGAAAATTTTCATTGTTTTAAAAAGAAAGTATTTAATGAAAATTATACTTTCATATCATGATAATAGATCTTTTAATTTAGTTGTAGTACATAAGCTGTGATGTTCTGAAAACAACAATTGATATATCAAATAAAAAAGAGCTACAAAATATGTTTATATGTGTAAAAAATAATTGTAATTAGTTTCATAGTTCATGATTTGAAATTTTTATAGAATTTGACTTTCTGTTTTCAAGAAATTTTCATTTTATTTAATCAATTTTGTTCCCTTAAATCTTATTTGTGTTATTTAAAGTTTCTGTATATAATTTGTTGGAATATTTATTTATTGAGAGATTATTTAAATATATCTTTTGTGTCAGAATATATATAATGTCTTAATTTCTATTATGTCTTAGGACATTTTTATTGTATAAATAATTTGGATTAATTTTAATAATTCTGAAGTTAGTATCCTTATGTTTTGTCTTTGTTTTTATTAAAAATATATTAAGTCTCCTTTTTTTAAAAAAAAAAGTTATCTTACATTTTAAAACATGGAAACTTGAAGTAAAAGAATAATTAATCATCTTACAATAATTGAGCTGACTCTGTTTTTCATATATTTTCTTAATGCAATGAGTATTATTATTTTTTTGTTAGTGTTCCCTCTCTTTATCATACATTATATAGTATTTTATCATTTTCTGCTACTACATTGGTAAATATCAAAACCTTCTAGAATTTTTCTAAAAATATTTCGAGTTTAACCTCATTATTGTAATGTTAATGGTTCAAAGTAAAACTTACTGTACAGTGGATCAACCAGTGTAGTAAATGAAATTAATACTTATACAAAAGTACATATGAATATCATTTTATATTGGATTAAGTGTTCATTACATCTCTTACCATTCTTCACCATGTAATAAATGCTCTAATGTTTGTAGTGTATATGCCATCAATGACTTTTTCAGTTTTATGATTGCTTGATTTCTATTTAAATAGTTTGCATTGTTGAAGTTGTTGCAATGTAGAATTTTACTGTGCTTCTTATTACCTTTTTGTTTGCTTATTCTTAGTTCATATTATTTGTACTTGTTTCATTATTATAACTAAAATTATCAAAATAGTACTTTTCTTAAACTTATAATGAGCAATTTCATTTTATTAATTATACACTATTTTTCTTTTTTATCTATACTACTCTTAATTATTTTTGTTGGTACTTGAATTTTTATTGTTTATGCTTTCGTTGTAATTCTGATACAAACATTAAATTAAATCAGCACTAAGTAGTCCATTTTTGTATAAAATTTATTCCCCATGCTTTTTCGTTGTATTATTAGTGTGTTTGATGTTATTTTAATGACTTATGTGGGTTAATATTGCCATTTTTTTACTGTCTAATGTAAATCATTTTTGCTTGTAATACAAGTGTTGCCTTGAATACTTGTATCAAATTTAGTTATATTATAATAGTTTGAATGTTTGGTAAAATATATAATTTTTTGTATAGCTATAATTATTAATATTAATAAAACTAAAAATCAATGCATATTACGACAGATTTAAATAATTCTGTGAGCTTAAAAATACTTGAATTATTTAAAAATTTAACTTCATAATGGTATTTAAAGAATTTTTCTTTTCCCTTTTATCATGCATTGTATTTTTAAATTTTGCTTGCAATATTTATTATACTTATTTTGAAGAATTTCTAATATATATAACATTCTCCAGTATGTATTATTTGTGCATACTTGAACATACATGTCAAGTATTCAATTCTGATTGCTGTTCAACCTGTTCTGTATTTGCTTGTATTGTGTGTTTGTAATTACATTTTGTTAGGTTTTTTAAATTTTGTTATAGACATGTTTTAAATGTTAGTTACATGTTCGCATATTTTTGTAAAAAAAAAAAAAATGTATTTTATAATTATACATTTACAGCAGAGCTATTTGATTTTGCAATTTATTCTTTGTTATATTTTAATTCTAAATTTATTGGTACTTGTTATGCAATTATTTTACTTTGTATTTTGATGGATTTAAGCTGTCTGTGTTGATAAATTTGAATAATCTAAATTTTCAGTCAGACCTAATATTGATATTGTTAGTAATGTGTCTGTTTTAAATTAGTATTAATATTTCATTGTTCATTATTTAAGCATTTTTGCTGTGATTAACATTCTAAACTTTATAAACTGTCATTGCTGTACATGTATGCTAATTGTATTTAATTTTTTTATATGTAAATATAAAGCAGACAAAAATATCTGATTCAAATTTTTATTCAATTTTATAAGATTTATGAAATTAATCGAAATGTAAATGGGTGGAAATTTAAATTGTTGTTTTCTACTGCATAAAATTTTCTGTTGTGATGGACAGAAACATCAGCCTCGTGGATAATGTTTTGTTTTATGTTTTTATTTGTTTTTGCAATATTTTTTTAATGATTTCTATATCTGTAAATGAAAGAAAAGCAATTTATGAAACTTAAATCATTTGAATTTTTCTAAATCTCATTTATATAAAATCAAATTCTTTAACACATTAAACTGCTAAACTATGATAATTCATGGTTTCCCCTGTACTGATGAAGTACTGTCTATTAAGACAGTTTATAATTTCTTTTACTTTAGATTTTATTGTAAAAATTTTCTATCAAATTTAACTGATTTTATTAAGTTACAATTTGATCAAGCTTTGGTCTTAAAACAATTATTACATTTAATTATCGAAAACAGTAGAACCTCTTTAATCCAAGCTAATGTGCTTGTAGTGAAAGTCTGGATTAAGCAAAATAGCCTATAAAATAAGTCTAGTTGCATAGCTCAACAAAGTGTAGAGTATAAAAGGAAAAAAAAATGTTTTCAATTAAGAAAACCAAAAAGGCAAATAATTTCACAAAAAAATATTTAAATCAATAAATTGTTTACATGATATGATGCATCAGGTTAAAAAAAAAAGCATAGAACATCGCAGTTTGACACATTTTTTATTATGAATTTTTTTAAGTAGCTGTCCAGATTAATGTTCACTGAAATTGCTAAAAGTTCTGATGGGAAGTAATTAGAAAGCATCTAAATGTTTTGATTGTAATTAAGTTTCAAATAAAGAGACTCATGTTATCTGAAGTAATCAAAATCTTAAATTTACTGGAATTTTCTCTTCTTATTAGGATTAAAAATGTAATATGTAAAAATCTGAAAATGTCTCTGTTATTATAACATCTATTTATATATTCCAATTATGCATAAAATTAATTATTCTGAAACATTGGGATCTCAGTATTTTATGTGCTGATTGACTGTTTGAGGTTGATAATTCTCTTATATTATTAGATATAATTTTCATTCAATCCTAAAATATCTCAGAGCTTTAAACAGTGAAATAATTCATGTGGTTCTACAAATACCGCATTAATTATCAATGGTATTTTGAAAAATTTAGCTGTTTTAAAAATTAATTATTAAAAGCATCGAAATTTCATTATATCTATCTATCTATATATATAAATTTTATACACACATTTTATGTGTGTCGTTTTAAAATATTTCTTTAAAAAATAGAGTAAAGTATAAAGAGCAATTTTAAATTTTATTATATTGTTGTATGGAAAACTTTAATTAAATGAAATGCCTTATTTCACCTTCAATTTTTTAAGAAATTCCTCATGTTGCTATTTTTCCTATAACAATAATGAAAAGAAGTCTTTCTTTTTCTCCCAAGAGTTATGGAGAGACACATTTTTTTGAATGGATTCTTAATATTTTCCTAATATACTAAAATATTTTTCTAATATATTATTTAAATATTTTTTCCATTGTTAACCAGTAAGTCGAATAATTCAGAATGGACTTTTCTTTTTTGGTGTGTTAGCATATTTCATCTGAATTTACACTATAGAATGAGATTATATATATATATATGATGTAGTTTTTCATACTAAAATTATGAAAGAGTAAAAGGCAGTCTGATGTTGAATGAATAAATTTACTGCCTTGTAGCATTCTATGTGTGTCATCATAATGATTCATTTCTATTATAATATAATGTTTGTCTCACATATTTTTCAATGAATAAAAATGAATGATATATAAAATATGTGTGCCTGCCCCCTCCCTCTCCATCCCTTGAATTTTTTCAAAATTGTGTTCATTTTTTTTTATCACAAAACAACTGATATATTTCAAATAATCTCAACCTCTATAAAAAGTTTTAAACTCTCTTTCCTCTCCTCTTTTATTGTTTTGAATCTGTGTAAGAATGTCAAAGGATGGTTAAAAATTGTTAATAAATTATCTATAAATAAACACTGTCCTTTAAAATTCATAAAATCTGTGATAATCTGCTCACTGCCAAAAATTTAATTGTACTGATGTTAGAAAAATGTAGATTTCCTAATATATAATTATTTTAAACTGATTATTCAATACTTAGTGTTGTATGCAAGTAACTGTTTTGAATCATTTGATTTGTATTAAATGACTCGAAAAGCTTGTATTTCTTTCTAATTTATGTATTTGGTTAGGACCCAGATCAATAATAATTATTCTTTTAATTTTGTATTTTGTTGAAAAAAATTCTAACTTTTTAAAAACTAAATCAGTATTTGATTGGAGTTAATATTGAAAGTGTAAATACAAGTTACTTACATAAGTGTACAAATACCTTTTGAATTCATAATTTTGTAACTAAAAAAAGTATTATCAGGCTATAATTTTTAATGTGTTTTATTTTGTATTGAAGCAAAAATTTGTGTAACGTTTTTTAAATCTATTTTCTATTTCTGAAACATATCAACAATTTCATGAAAATATGAACTCTTAAGTGCTTGTGACTAGACCCTAATTTTCCAAAATAGAAATTTTGAAATTGGCCAGTAACTGTAGTAGCGCTTTTTATTTGTTGTAATTACTATAAATAACGAAGAAAATTGTAACTGTTTCTGAATTTAATCTAAGAGCAATGTATAGTTTATGGTACATTACTTTTAGATTAAATTCAGAAATTACTACAATTAAAAGTTTACTTTTTGTTTAATTCTTTATTAATAGTTTTCCTAATGGTACGAAGTATTTAAACATATACGAATCTAGTTTTCAGTGTCCATATTTTTTATGTTTTCTAATGTAAGATGTTGTAAGTTTAGGAAATCAGCACAAGAGAAAACAAAATTAATTTGTATTTACACTTTGAGATATAGTGCCTTTGGTCTGTGTTCTAAATAGATTTATTTCACTTATAATATTTCATTAAAAAATATTGTTCATGAATTAGCATTTATTTCTATTAAAATTATATTAGATTAATTGGGATTTACTATTGTTGTGTGTGTGTTACAAATGTAGTGAGAGAATAATTGTCTGTGTGGGTTGATCTTTGAATAATCCTGTACTGAATTACTTTGTGAGCTTGTCTGCTTGTATATGCCTAATAAAAGTGCTTTTCACTGCTGAGTCCTACTAATTGTGAAAGTAATTAATTGTTGTAAATGTTTTAAATTATCATTCATCATGTGATACAAAAACTATTGAAGTTTTAAAATTGGGTATTTCTCAAATTCTTATGAAGTTTAATTGGTTTTTTTTTAAATTATGATAGGTTTAGCTATAGACTAAATATTTTTATATTATGAAGAAATTTCTTAATTTAAGTTAATTTGTGTTTTGAGTGTTTGTGTATGAATTTAAGAATTATTATTAAATGAGTTTTCTTTTAATCTTGTTTTGTTCATTTTGCACTAATATAATGAAGCTTTGCTAAATGTTTGTGGATTTAGTAATGTAATTTTTAGAACGTTGTTAGAAATAATGAGTAATTTTTTCTCATCTGTTACATGTATATTATTTGCATATCCAGCTGTGTATGTCCATATGCAGATTAATTGTTAAATAGTACTGCTTGAAAACTTATATTGTAACATCAGGAAATATTAGCTTTGTTTAGAAAATAATATAAAGAAGTATTTATAATAGTAAGATTTTTCTTAGAAATGTGTAAAATTTACATTAAAGAAACAGTTGTAGTAAAGCAGCTATAAAAATTGCAAAAGTAAGAATTTCTGATTTCTTTTTTAATTTTCAGTTTTTATTTGTGTGGTTGTATATTAAGAGTGTATTGTGGTTGTATCTTATTTGAATCTTTAATTATAACTGTGATACCGCTTTTAAATCTATGTGAATGGGAGCAATGTTTTGCATTTTTTAAAGAAGAAATGGTTCTATTGATATTAGTTATGCACTTTTTAAACTTTTGGAACATTTATTTTTAAGTATGATTTCAATATACTTATGAAGAAACTTGTTCTCTTATTAGTTTAATAAATAATTTCATTTTTTCCTTATTATGCATATGTTTGTGTTATTCATGCAGACTTCTTTGTTATGTACTTTATTTTTTAACTATACTTATCCAACCTTCAAGCACAACAGGTTGTTCACAGATTTCAAAACTTGATAAACTGATATATTTTATCTACAGTTAATGAAACATGAAACATTTTTATTCAATACCTTTTTAAAAAATAACTTATTATTTCCAAGAATAATAACATTTTGGTATAATTTTCTAGTTTTCATGAATTGTTATTTTATTGTTTCTTGATCAAGTAAATAATCTAACTACTTACTATTTTACTTGAAACATTTAACTATATTTAAGTTAAAAATTGAAATAACATAGGTTGTTTTTTTAATATTCAGCAGTTATTTTATTATTTTTTTAAAATTAAAATATTTCAGAGGTATTTTCTTTGTATCTTTATGTGAATATGATTTGTACACTTATTAACTTATTTAGCTGCTACCCCATTGGTCAGGCAGTCAACCAGCCCGAGGCCCCCATTGGCCGAAGGTTTCTGCAAGTAAAACCTAAAAATCCTTTTCCAATAATCATGATTACTAGCTTTGAAAAAAGCTGTTTTCTTCTTATTATATTTATTTAACTTATTATTAACTGTTATTTATTTTTACTTTGCTATGGTGTTAACTTACAATAAGCATGTGACCTGAATCTTCACTTAAAAAAAATTCTTTAAGTAATATTTTGAATTTTATGTGTTTTTCTTATATATAATACACAATTGTAAGGATTGCATACCCACAGCCATTACTTTTTACCCACTTCATTCTGACAAACTTTACCAAGAAGTAAATATGCAGTGTTAAAAATCTAAAATATTCTGCTTAGGTTTCTTCAAAAAATATTCATTTCTAAATATTTTGTATAGTTTTTCCTATATTACTCTTTGTAATTCTTAGTATTAGCCATTTTTACTTGCATTAATATTTTTAATAAAATTCCCATGTATCTTTAGGGACATATTTTTAAGCAGTCTTTCATTTGTTGTGTTCAACAAAATGCATTTAAATCAAACTTCGTGGTTTTTTTAGCAAGTTAACTATTTTATAAGACCAAGACAAATTTCCTGTTAAAAAATAATATCTGAAAGGAGATAAAGTTACTGTGGTAGGAGATAAAGTTGTTTTAAAGAACTTGAAGGAGTGGTACAGCAAGGGATAACAGTTGACTACGACTGAAGGGACGAAGGCGATTTCCATTCAAAACTAGCTCTCGGCTGTGCACCTCAACTTGAATCGTGTGATAAGAGCGCTTAGAAAGGAATGGCGATTTAGTGAAATCCCCTCATCTGTGTAGGAGGGAGAAGAAACAGCAGGCCTATAGAAGACACAACGCGGAACACGTAGAAGAGGGCATTTTCAGTTCAGCTGGTTTTGCATCGTTTAGGGTGTTATATTCTTTAATGATTCACCGAGAATCTTATCTTGTATACAAAGCTATTTATTTATGCATAATTATCACTTTAAAATATTATATTCACATATTCATTGCCATCTGGCTTATACACACTGTACAACAACAAACATACACTCATGGCCAAAAAAAAAAAAAAAATAGCGCACCAAGGAATAATTGCGGGGTCGGAACGAAACTTGGCATTAAGGTACATGTCGGGGAGATATGCAAATGATTAGAAATGCAGCATGATTGCGAATTACGTATAGCTGGTAGTGGGCGTATAACGCCTTTCATCGTGGAGTATAAAATTGGTAAAAAACCAAAGCTTGTTTGAGTGTGCTGAATCGCTTACAAAGGAAGAGCTGAGGTAGACATGCCATTACGCCGTTTTTAAAGACAATATGAGCAGCTGTTGCAAATTGAGAGGGGGGGAATTATCGGCATGATGGAAGCTGGGTGGTCAGCTTAGGTGAGTATCTCGTCAATTAGACCGCTCTCATTGTGTTGTGGGAAGGTGTTGGGACCAGTGGATCCGAGAGATGAATTTTGCACCAAGACCAGGCCTTGGATGCCCTCGACAAACCAGTCGTCAAGAAAACCGACACATCGTAATAAATGCATGTATACAGCCAATTGCTTCATCGGCCGCCATCCAGGCCCAGGTAGTCCCTTCTCTAGGGTCCCCTGTGTCTTCTCGAACCATACGAAGGCGCCTGGCTGAAGGACATTTGGGATCGCGGCGCCCATTACGTGTGCTGCCCTTGAAACCCACCCACCGACGCCTCCGTTTGGAGTGATGCCAAGCAAGAGGAAGCTAGACTGCAGCGGAATGGAACCAGGTTGTCTTTAGCGACGAATCCAGATTCAATCTCAGCAGTGATCACAATCGTGTTCGTGTGAGGAGACCCTGTGGTGAACGCCTCAATCTTGCCTTTGCTTTACAGCGACACATTACTCCCACAGCTGGTGTGATGATATGGGGTGCCATTGCCTACAACACACGGTCACCCCTAGTATTGATCCGTTTCACAATGACAGCCCAGCGGTATGTCCATGACATCCTGCAACCACATGTGTTGCCACTCATGCAACGGCTCCCAGGAGCCATTTTTCAACTAGACAATGCTCGGCCTCACACGGCAAGGGTGTAACAAGACTGTCTCCACACTGTTACTGCCCTTCCTTGTCCTGCCTGATCCCCAGATTTGTCTCCAATCGAGCATATCTGGGATCACTTGGGACGGTTAGTTGGGCGTCCCACAAGTTTGAACGAACTAGAGGCAAGGTTACAGAAAATATGGAACGAAATGTCTCAAGACATCATACAGAACTTGTATGCCTCAATGCCTGATTGTATCGCATCGGGCGTTCGCGCTAGAGGGGGTTCAACAGGATATTAAATCCTCCGTTCTTTTGCCTTTTTCTCTGAAATAAATGACCCTTTTTCTTTGATTTTCTAATAATTTATTTATATCAAAGTAGTCATTACGTATGTAAAATTTCGTTTCATTTTAACGACTCCTTCTTGGTGCGCTAATTTTTTTGTCCATGATTGTATATATGAAGCCAAAGTAGTAGCACATATATTCAGTTAAATTTACAGTAAACACAGTTTTATTACAATACAAAATAAATAATAATTATAAACATGTTTGTGATACCTCCTCCCCCCTTTGAGGACGCTTAATTACATATGTAGCCATTAATAAATTTTGGTATTTTAATTAGTCGTTTAAACCTCGTTTGAGTTCTGGGCATTTGTGTTCGTGGTGCATCTGGCACGTAGACTGAGATACTACAGATTGAATTTCACTCTTTCGGGCATTTCTGAATCTATTTCATTACTCATCTTAAATGGAATGTTTGAGACTCAAATGCACACGATTAGTGACAAATGTTTTACCCGTTAAACTTTGAACAATGTATAATCGAGGATTTTTCAACTGCTGCAGGTGTCCCTGTTTTAGTGCTAAAGTCATACATGGCTGCATCATCACCACCATGGAATTGTTTTAAATTGGTGGAACCTCTGTCATAATACAGTTTTTGAGTCTTCTGCCTTTTAACAATTTTTTTCTGTAAAAAGCTCAATTAATTCCGTAAATAGCTTAATTCTGAATTAATGGGAAGCTCATTTTTTAACTTGCGAGCAAATAAAAGCTATACTAGGGATAAATATAATTATGAAATAATTCCTATACTCGTTAACCATCCTCCATTAACACTGTCGTCAACTTTTTTCGTTATTGTCTTTACTATCTCCACAACTTTCTCAACTAACTCTCTTGGCCGTGGTTCAAAATTAAGAGATCCGTCGAAAAAGCCCTCGTGTAGCTGAACAGTGCAAAATTAATATTCACTCACTCTCGACTAACCCATTACTTTTAGGATATCTCGAACTTACAAATTTGTATTCAATATCCCATTCCGGTGCAAAGGCCTTACTCTCAAAACTGTTGAAGGTTACATTGTCACTAACAATTTTTTTAGGGACCCCATAACGGGAAAAGCAAACTTTTACAACTTGTTAATTTCTGTTTCAGTTCTGTTCTTTACCCTTTCTATTTCAACCATTCAATCAATGTTAAATAATCTTGAGTAGTTACCACAGATTTAATTAAGAGGAAACAAAAGACGTAAAATCTCCAATGGTACGAATTCAGATTTCATTTAGAAATATAAATCTATGTAGTAACAATATATCACACAAATTCAACGAAAATGTACAATCAAAGACTTTTTCTCTCTTTGCGCTTCTCATCATCGTTCTTTTATTGGATGTATAGATAATTTTAGAAGATTCTGAAACTTTTTCAGGAAAAAGTCATTTTTTAGACCATTTTAGATTCTTAAACATACGACTATTATGTCACCAAATATGGAAACGGGGAGAAATTTTGTGTTACATTTATGCCAGAGAGAGTCAACATGGTCAACATATTCAATTATAATAAGAATAACCTTCCTTAACCCGTAAATAATTTTTTCCGGCAGTGATACTGCTTCCGCTGAGAAGTAGAGTCTAAAATTTTAGTAACACGACTCCCCACTACATAACTGCAGATTGCATGTCCCATGCAATGTCTGTCAGCAAGAAGTGTTGCCAGTCCTTTGGTTGTACGCAACAATTCGATATGTATTACTTTTAGCTTAGATACTGGTGGCTTTCAAATCCCAACAATAACAATTGAGAATCTTGACGATATACGGATCATCCCAATGAGGATGCAATTTTGGAAGAAATCTTGTTGGATTATAAAACGAAATATGATCGTCTTTGAATGATTTGTAGCATTTGTATCATAACGGGTCTTTATCCAGTTACTCATACTGATCATCTCTTGTGCGAAACGCTTTAGAACACAAGATAGCAATTTAGACGCGCTTGGACCTTTCGCAAAGTAAGGCACTTTGCACTCGGATACTCAAAGGGAAGATCACATGGTAAACGTAGACTATGTCTCAGTAGCATCTCGAAAATTGATCAACCAGCCATCTTATCTGTAGAACTCGGGTTATCCGAAAGAAGCAAAAGAATATACAAATTCCAATTAATCGGATATTTAGAGACGTAAACGGATGAGTTATTTAAATTAGTTCTGTTAAATATTCCTACTATTATGTTAAATTGTAAGTTTATGGCAGTTGTCCGGGCTTACTTGATGCGTAAGAAGTTACAAAGCTCCTTGGAGAAAGATATGAGTTGAAACTCTTTCCTTGCTCTGAAAATAAAAACAATAGCGTATCGTGATATCCAGTTTTTTCAGAACACTATGAATTATTCCCGTTTCTTCATCTGGTATCGGTACAGATTTCTAACCCCTTTTTTTGTGGGAACAATACACAATAACCAGACAATACTCACTGCCTCTCTTATTGGCAAGTAATGACATAAGGTATTTATAGAACAGTCCTCTCAAAAGTAGTTCCTGCATTATAACGTTGTAGTCTCCTTGTAATCCTCGTTTTAAGTTTTTCCGCGCGAGTACTACATACCTGACATTTCTTAAACCAATTCATTACATAAGTACGTATTTAATTCTAGTAATACTTCTACCGTAACTTTGCGAACATTTGGCTGATACCGAATTGTCTTACACTAGAGATATAATGAATCTATGCAGATAACTCTTGGGCTGAATCTCTAGGGACAGTATTTGCCAACCTTGCGTTTTTCAATCGTTGCTCTCCAATCTCAAACTCAGAACTGTTATGCATTTATTCGGAAATTTGTGGTCCAGTAATGATATCATAAACAAGCCATCAGGATACCATTTTCGTTCTCTTTATGTTTCTGCATTTTCCCCGGTTTTGAAAACTCGCATGGAAACAGGCTTCTTTTCAAGATCAGTTACAGATGTAGCAATAAAGATTCCTCAGATTTGGGGAAATCAATCACCACATATCTACAGGTAGCCGAAGATACAAGGAATCCTCGAATTAAACATTCCAGATTGTCTAGAATAAAATATATTTAAGTCGCTAGTAAAGAATATGCTTAGGTATTTCAAAATGTTGTTGTGACTAATGCCACCTGCCTAACGAAGTCAGATCGAGGCCCACGAAATTCATTGTGGCTAGGGGCTAGAATTTGTACGCCTGTCGTTAGCCTTTGCTTTAAACACCATGCAGGTGACAGTACGATTTTGCTCGGTTCCACCCCAATTTAGAGGGAGAAAACCCTGGGGGGCAGGGACATCCCACCTCTCTTCCTCTTCCACCAACCACACAAGAGGACTTGCGGCTCGACGTCAATTTAGAGTATCCCCATGCCACATAGGTACTTTACATTTACACACATCCATATCTTCTCCGGGATTCGAACTCAGTCCCTACGGCACCACAGTCAGCGTCGTCTCAAACCACTATGTCGATTGGGCGACGAGGTATTTCAAGTACATTCTAAAAAGAGGTGAATTATTACCTTTTATAATGAATATCGTTTTTTTGGAATTTAGCTTCAAGCCAAGGATGCTTAGTGTCAAAACCCGTGACGAATAGGTCATTAATGCTCATACGACGTATGTCCGATGCTTGAAGCATTGGGCCTACATATGAAGGGTATGTCTATTTTTATGTTAATTTTTGCTTGATCTGCATTAACAGTCTTGAATTCGATTATAGAAATAGTATACAGCTACAGCTCTTTCAGTTGCATAGCTTTACCAGTTTTTGTCAGGGTCACATTAGCTCCCATACCGGTGAGCATAAGCATGAACATGGAATATCCCTGATATACATCCTTCAATATATAATCCACTAGTGCCTCCACATAAAGCTGACACTCAGAATGCTTCTGTAGGGCCATTCACATTAAAATATGGACTTCACCCCATAAGACCACAGAGGCATTTTGCATGATTTCTGCCAGAAAGGGCTATCTCTCCTGTCATCCCTTTGATGAAGCACATTTTTACTGCACCACCTCCAGTACCGTAACAGAATGGTAACAAAAAAGAAATCATTTTTAAATTGCTCTTTGATTTGCCTTATGTCTCTTATATATGGCCGTGTCATCAAATTTCAGAGAAGAAATGCTGACCATGCTTCTGTCTTTAGAACTGAGCTAATAGCTATCATGTGTGGTCTTTCATTCATTAACAACATAAGAGATCTAGCTGTTTCTGAAATTTGGATACTGACAGACAGCCGATCATCCATCCAACATTTATCGAATTGGCCATCTATCGGCGACAGCACCAGCAGGAGTATTCTTCACCTTTTTCAACAGCTTTCGGATCGGAACCCTATTCATCTACAGTGGGTACCTTCTCTTGTAGGCCTTCTCGGGAACGAAGTTGCGGACGTACTTGCGTAGGTGGCTACCAGCAATCTTGTGGATCCGGAAGACCACATGGTCCTTACATCGACTGAGATCTACTCCAAGGCTAAAGAATTAATATGTAGAACCTGGGTAGTCCCTCCTGTACACCCATGGTACTTTCAAAGACACCCTGGATCCGCCATATCATTCAAAAGTTCCAGATCATATCAAACGGCATTCTCACGATTTTTGACTAGTCACCTGAGGTGCATGAATTTTGAGGGTGGCAAAAGAAGCTTCCCAATTTGCCCCAAATGTAACATCAGTCATTTTTCTCCTCAGCACATTCTGAAATGTCTGGGGTTTTCCTTGAGGAGGCTGTTGCATTCCCCTGCTGTTCTTAGACTTTGTACAGATTTATGGACTCATGAATCTGGTCTAGTGAAACTAGACCAGATGGGGATTAATCCCACCACCACATATATTTTCAAAACATGGAATACTGAGCAATTTGTTTTGAAGTACCATATTTTAATGTAACCCTTCTAATCTTTTTTGTAGTATTCAAAACGTATCTTGATGCCTTGCTAGACTTGTGGTCAAGATAATGGACCTAGCGCTACGGAAAATCTGCCGTGCAGAGGGTGCCGATGCTTGTTAAATCTGTCGCGGCTCAAACATCCTCCAGTTGGTGTGGTGCGAGAGTTAAAAGACGAGGGGGCCAGCTCAGGTGTCATCCTCATCACTTAACCATGGTTCAGAATTACGGAATCCGTCACCAGTAGCTCTCATGCAGCTTTATAGCGTGACGTAAATATAACTCACTCAAGACGTGTCTAAAATCGTCAAGATTGATGGTATATTGAATAGCAAATTTCAGATCGCTTTTTCCTATACGTCTTGTGACCTGCTGCATATCATACTTAACTTCATCGATGAAATAGTCGGTGATTAAAATCTTTATAACTTCTAAAAGACACGCATGTAGATAAGCTTGTATTAGTCTCTCTATTTCTGTGGCTTATTCCTGTAAATTTCCCTTAACTTCTGTCTTCTTGCTTTCAATTAAGCATAGAAGTCAGCTAAATGTCTGTCACCACAGATCGAAATTCAAGAGCCTTCTCGATGTTATTCAGATCATCTATGTGTGTAGCTCAGTGCCAGTTTATCCATTGAGTGCTTGGGTCAAGCACCTAGAGGCCCGGGACGCGACAGTACCCGGATATAACCAGGACTTAACCAGGTGTTTTGGTAACAAGTTTCGATCATCTAGCACCAAGGGGGCCTGTAAATTATCTGCGCCCAGTTCCTAAATGATCTGAAATCGGTACGGTGCAAATAA
The DNA here is from genome assembly GCA_019973935.1 of Trichonephila clavipes. NCBI lineage: Eukaryota > Metazoa > Arthropoda > Arachnida > Araneae > Nephilidae > Trichonephila > Trichonephila clavipes. The sequence goes on along the minus strand of BMAU01006484.1, from coordinate 66,016 downwards.
GATTAAATTTACAGTCTCCCCTTTCCAGGAATCCTTTTTTCTAAGAGGCTTGATATTTTGGTTGCTGAGAATTCTAGACTTATTTGTAACGGTTTCTATTCGCACCTACACCAATCCTCTTGGGTAAAACTCTCTTTTTAACTGTGACTTTCAGTTGAAAACCTCTTTTCGTAGAGAGAGAGAGATTACTTGATTTTATGTAAGTGTAAGCTTTAAACTATTTAAGTCAGTGTTTCTCAAACTGTGGGGCGTGCCCCCCTGGGGGGCGCGATGACCTTTCGAGGGAGGCACGAGCATATCGAAAATAAAAGATTTAAAAAATAATTAGTTTACTGGAATAAATTAAAACAAAATGCTTTCAGACATAATAAAAAATGCACTTTTACTCTGATATAATTTATAAGCGCGCGCGATATTAAGTCAGCAAAAATAAAAACTTCTTCAATACCTAATTAGCTATCTTTGATCCTATAACCAAATAAAAAAAACTTTTATTTGATTTGCTGTAATCCCATGATGAGATTTTTTTTTATTACGCTTTTTCTTGAACCTAACATACTACTCTTTCAGAGAAAAAACAGATCCCAGACCCAGAACCGAAAAAATTTAGGAACATGAAAAATTCATCACTGTCATTATTTTTGAAATACTGCACATTATAGCTGTAATCTGTTTGACCTTCTAAGTTATTGGTACAGTTAGTTATGACTCCTCTCTTATGTGTTTCTCTGTTACGCTTTTTTCCATGCAAAAGAGTTTTATGATGTTTGGAAAACTACGGAGAGCACACACACACAAGTACATGAAGGGTTATACTTGGCCACAAGACATATTTTTATACATATTCGCAACATGTAAAGCATAACGAAAAACGTTTCACACAATTTCTTTAGCAATAACATACATATTATCATAATAAATATACTTTTTACCCGGAAGTGGTCGCGCGGGACACACAGATTACGAAATCGTTAATTCTGGCAAAACTGCTTATTTATTACAAAGAAGAATTGAAAAGTCCTTGAAAGTAGGTAAGTAAACTTTCTCTTGATTAAATTATTCACTGGAATCATGATTTGTACCGTGTACAATAAAATAATTATAAAAAAAAGGATTTGGGTGACTCAATAACCCCGACCGTATCGAGTGCGCGCCTGCTCACGGGTTAAAACATGTTGAAGTCTTTTCGCTTTAAATATTAAAAATAATACAATTATTCTTCATCGATATTTTATATTATTGATCATTATTTAACATCAGTGGCGCACACAAGGGGGGTCCGGAACCCCCCCTAAAGCCCTTGATTTTTTTCCGATTATTTATAATTCTAAGTTTATAGTACGCAAAATTTAATTAAGTATTTGTTATTAATGATTAATTTTATTAATTAATGCTAATTATTTATTCAAGAATTAGTTTGTTACTGTGTTTTGTTCCCGAAAATCGACAAAATCAAAAGGAACCTGATACAAGATTGGTGAACTTTCGACCCCGGACCTCCCCCCCCTTTAAAAATTCCTGTGTGCGCTACTGAATAACATCAATTATAAATGCTAATTCTGTGAGGCTTAAAATTACAATTCGCTTAAAACTAATTATAATTTGAGCAACCATTTTAAAAAAATCATTTTACGTTTTTGTAAACATTGTCGATCACTCGGCTTTGCGCTTTCCTTACAATTCAGCTATTATAACAATAACGTTTTATTTTCTTATAAATGGACTTGTGCAAAGAGCGGGTTCTTCAGCCGGTATACTTTTAATGTATCAGTGCTGCACAGAGTATTTTATAACTAATTAATTAATACTAAATTAAGAACAAGCTTAATAAGTATTAACGACTTCCATGTGCTTGTCTTGCAAAGCAAAGTTTTTATAAGGAATGCTTATGATTAGAAATTCACCCTCTGAGTTCTTTTTCTATATTTAGCAGATATCTATATTTTGTCTTCTAAGCTGACACCGCATTTTGCTGTATGTTCAATTTAAAAATTAGAGAAGAGAAAAATAACATAATAATTATCCTATTATTTTATTTATTTATTTATTCTCGCTTAAAAGTAGTATACAAAATGTAATATTTATGTTACTAATTTGTATGGTTTATAATTAAGATCGCGTATTGTAGCTTTAGCGTCAAAGTTCATTATTATTGATTCATTACATTATAAATGTATAAGGGGGGCGCGATAAAAATTGTGATCGAAAAGGGGGGCGCCAGTATTGAAAGTTTGAGAAGCACTGATTTAAGTGCTAGTCATGGAGTAGGCGGGGGAATGATTGAACATTGAGTATAAGAAGTAAGCAAAGTGTGAGAGACTGATGGCCGCTCTTCGTATTGTTAATCCAAGTAGGAAAAATTAAGTAAGTATTGAAGCAAGAGCTATCTGGAGAACAAGCAAATGCTTAAAATTTGCATTATATTTATATTAATAAGTTTGATTGTTCATTGAGTTTTCTTATTAGAGGGCATTCTCTGTATTCTTATAAAGTCTATAAAGTAGAAAAAGGAAGTAAATCTGTTTAAGTTGAGAAATGTCTGATTCTCTTACTCGAACCCTCTCACCTGCGATCGAAGGATTGTGTCATATTATATGTGGATAATGCAAGATTTACTTTCAACACATTTATTTAAGGGCAAAAATAATTTTTATTATACTTTTCGCTAATTTATGCAATATTAACAACTTTTTGTAAATCTCTGTTTTTCCGAAATACACTCAGGAACATTGAAAATAGCGACCTAAGAAGGAAGCTAAACACAATCGCGAAACTTTGCAAATAAGTACAGCGTAATGTGATATGCAAATGATTCAAGTTTTGGGCCAATACGCATGCTCATACACGCCGAGGTGGCGCTACAATCAGGACGAGGGTCTATATAAGCCAGCTCAAATTCGAAGATTCATAAACGTGACGATTACCCGCCGATTGTAGGAACACTTTGGTAACGGTGGTATTCTCAATCGCGAGTTATTGAAAAGAAAACACACGGATTGGGTAACCCCTTCTTGACGATAACTCCCGAGTAATTCCCTTTTCTTATTCTCAAACTGACGTTTACCGGATCCGAGAGTTATGCGTTCGCGAGATGTTAAACTCGTTGTTATTGGACACTGATAATCACGTGGTATATTGTTTACATGTATCTTGGCGCAAGGCTTTCAATTCACAGCTATTTTTTTTCTTCTCGTGGCTAGTACTTCAAATAGAAGTAAATTTTTTCTAGTGGAATCTTATTGAGAGAAAAATACAAGATGTTATTCATTGCAAGATAACCAGCACAGTTTACAATAAGAAAAAAGAAAAAGCACGGGATTGCTTGACTATACTGATTTCAATGCAGCCAGCCTTTTGAAACTAAGTGGTTGATTGATTGATTGAATATTAACGTGGCACTGTTCAGCTACACGAGGGCTTTTGGCGACGGACCACGTAATTTTGAACCATGGTCAAGTGACGTGGACGACATCTGAGCTGGCACCCCCCTCTCCTAACTACCACACCACACCAACGAGAGGACGTTTCAGCTCTCGACAGATGTAACATGCATCGCTGCCCTACACGACGGGTCTTTAGTGGTACTGGGCTCGAACTCGTGACAAGGCAAGCCACGGTCCGATACCTATACCACTCGGCTACCGCGGCCATTGAAACGAAGTGGACAACAGCTGCTAAATAAATATATAAATATGCAGAAAGAATCGCAAAAAGAAGAAGCTTTAAAATACTTAAACTTTCAAAACTGTCAGAGCGAGGGTTTATTTCGTATCGAAAAACGCATTCGAATTAGAATGTCCGAAATTTCGGGAATTAGGGAGGAAAACATGAAGGATAGTCCTATCGAATCCGAATTTAATGAGATTACACCGGAGCAGGTATGTAACAACCTGCAACTGCTTTGGGGGCTAGCAAGATCTAAAGAAGCCAAACTAGCCTATATCAAGGCGGAGCTCGCCATCCAGGAAAAGACGCCGATCTTTAATAAGGAGAAGGTTGAAAACTTCATCATGGACACGGCAAGGCTGGAAGATCTACAATCATCACTAGGTGAGATAGCTTTGATTTCTTGCCCAATTGTAACTTGCAAAGTTCATTATCCTCGAGGTAATAATCCCAATGATGTTGATGTTAAGCCTAAATCCCCACGAGGTAATCCTAATGATGTAAATATTAAGCCTAAATCGGATATAAACCCAAAAAACCTTAACAGTAAAATAATAATGATAGAGTTAATCAAATTAAAAGATCTGGGCCAGAGGAGTATAAACTCCCTAAAAAGGCCGCTAGAACCACTAAGGAAATCCCCATAGAGCAAGTAGTTTGCACTCAGAAAAATAAATTCGCGGCTTTAGAAGTAGAGGATAATCCCTCCATGGAAGAAAACAGTGATCCCCCTCCCGTCCAAACAAAGCCAATAATGCTTAGAATCGTGAAAGAGACTATAATTTAATAGTCCAGGAAATCAATAAAAAAATCCCTGCTACGGTCAATAAAATGACCGGAAAATACATCAAAGTCCAACCGGGATCAATTGATGATCACCGTGATATCACAGCTCTGCTTGAAGCTAGAAAAGCAGAGCACTATGTCATTGACCGTTTAGCCAACCGGCCCATCAAGGTGGTCATCAAGGGACTACCGGTGGACACCGACGTGGCTGACATAGAAGCCAACCTTGTTTGAAAGTGGTTCCCAATCGAAAAGGTTGCGCAATTGCGTAAATTTTCAACCAAAGCCCCCTTACCCATATATATGGTCGAATTCCTCCAAACAAAAACGGCACAGGACATCTACGAGGTAAATAACGTTTGCTATCTTTGCGTGACGATTGACCCGTTCCGAAAGAAACCAGGCGTCACTCAATGCTGCAATTTCTTTAATCACTCCAGCAAGAATTGCAAAATGAACCCCAGATGCCTGAAGTGCTGGGAAAACCGCCGCACAGGGGAATGTACTTTTAAGGAAAAAAATAGAAAAACCAAAATGCATTAATTGCAACGAGGAAGGACACGTAGCTTCACTAAGAAGCTGCCCCACATTCCCCAAAATTTAACCCAAAAAGGGTGAAGCAAACCCATCAAATATAATAAAACCCAAAATAAAGTAAATACTCTCCCCAAAACAAGACCAGTAGAAGCTAATGTTAGCTTTGCAAGCGTCTGCAGTGGGAAAATCAACCAAAAGATGGCGCCACATGGGATAACTGCTTCGCACTATCAAGAGTCCCACCGTCCTACCACCCAAAAGGAAGGGGCTTCCCCCACTTAAAACAACCCTGGCATTAATTTCGGAAACTTCGCAACATACATTGCGGAATTAAGCAACATCACCTCAAAGTTCCCTGAAATTTTTCAGGCACTAGAGATGTCCTAAACCACCAATGATATCGATAAATTAAATATTTTTCTTATGGGCGTAGTGCGCTCATTTAATAAGAGCCAAAAATGAACACCCAGCGAAGACTCTTGATGGTGACATGGAACGCTTGTGGAGTACGTTCTCGCATATGCGAATTACAGGATTTCATAAATAAGTATAAACCGGACATTATTACCCTACAAGAAACATGGCTGAGACAAAGTCATATACTAACTCTGGCAAATTACAAAGTCTATCGTAACGATAGAACTTACACGTTTCAAAATGCACGCATCACCTCACACGGCGGCGGTACTGCAATCCTGATTTTAAAAAAAATCACTCAAACACACCCACATCCCGACACCCGATCTGGACGGCGTAGAAGCATCCATGGTTGCTCTCGCCCCAGAGAGGGGGATACTGCTCTAATAATTTCTATTTACATCCCACCCTGACAAAACAACCAAACTCTCCCACACACCATTGATACTCCAATGAATCAAAGTTTTTCCTCGACTATCATCATGTGAGATTTCAATGCAAAGCATAGCTCATGGGGATGTGATGTAGATAGCTGGAGAGTTAAAACTACTACTCTGTTAAACACTCATTTCGAACCGCGTCCTAGCCCCGCCCACTCCAACAAGTTTCAGATATAACTCCGCCTCCACTTTAGACTTCGCCATCACATTGAACGCTGATTGGCCGTGCACAGATAGACTCCAACAAGCTTACAAAGACGCATCTAAACCACTTAAAAATAACGACACCTTTTATATCAGCAGATACCTCAAACAGCTATTCAAGGATAGAAATAGGGCCAGGAAAACCTGGCACTACACGAGAAGCCCTGTTGATAAAAAAATATTCTAAATAAACTGCAAAATCAAATCAAGAAAATTATAACAAAATTTGAACAGAAACGATGGGACGAGTTGCTTGCTTGCCTGGAAGCCGAAGACGGTAGCCTCTGGAATGCCTCCCGGGAATTCAGGAAGAAAGCGCCCCCAATTCCGGCCCTTAAAGGCCCTGCCAAAATTGCTTATAGCGACACAGACAAAAGCGAGATCATTGCAGACTCGCTACAAAATCAATTTAAATTAAATGATATTAACAATGACACAGACAGGACAATTACACATGTCGTTCACAACTACCTAGAAAATGAAAATAACTTCACTAACATCCCTCCCATCTCAACCCTCCTACCAAGTGAAATTATCGAATATATCGATAATAATAACATAAAGAAAGCAGCGGGAATAGACCGCATTTCGAATCGCATGCTGAAACACCTCCCACTAATTTCTATCTTTGAATTAACCAATATCATTACTAACATAATCAAGCTCGGCTATTTTCCCCTGAAATGGAAAACCGCAGCAGTCATACCCATCCTAAAGCCTGGGAAAGACCCGACGAAAGCAGATAGCTTTCGTCCGATCGCACTTCTCTCAGTTCTCGGCAAAGTTTTCGAGAAAATAATATTAATAAGAATGTACCACCACGTTGACTCAATTAGTCTAATCATCCCAGAACAACATGGCTTCCGACCTAACCTTTCGACGTCACACCAACTCCTAAGAGTGGTGGAGACGATAAGATCTGGATTCAGGAAACAAAAATTTGGCTGGTGCGGTTTTCCTTGACATACAAAAAGCCTTTGACCGAATTTGGAGAGACGGACTAATTTTCAAATTAATTAAATATAACTTCCCCCCATGATTAAACTAATTTCCTCATATCTATCCGACAGAAATTTTTCTGTACGAATAAATGATATTTATTCCAGCCACAGACCCACGGAAGCGGGGAGTGGCTCAGGGGACTTTAATTTTACCCCTTCTGTTTAATATATATGTGATCGACATTCCGACTCACGACAACACAATTTTGTGCATGTTTGCCGACGACACAGCAATTTTGGCGACTCATAAAGAACCCAAACTTATTGCCAGAGCCCTCAACAGACACATCTTAGATCTAGAAGACTGGTTTTCGAAATGGAAAATTGCGCTTAATGTTACAAAAACGGAAGCAGTTTTCTTCACTAAAACACTCACTGACATATCCAAGAATTTACCTACATAATGAACTAATCCCTTGGGATCTCAGTACACCAAATATCTTGGTGTTAGGTTAGATAATAAACTCACGTTCAAATAACACATTGCACGCATACGTGGGAACTTTATTAAAAAAGCTCACACGTTATCCCATTTAATTAATAGAAGATCTAAATTATATATATATATATATATATAAGCAGGTCTAATAAACTACTTAGTTATGCCCTACTTCTAAGACCAATAATAGTCTACGCCTCACCAGTATGGGGTCATGCAGCTAAGACACACATACAAAAACTAGAAATTCTACAAAACATAACACTGCGGCAAATCTTATGTGCCAAATGGCACATGAGAAATGCCGCACTCAGAAGAGCTATAAATTTTAAAACCATTCGGCAGTTTATCAGAAAAAAAACGATCACGAAAATTGATAACTCTGATAACACCTCGATCTAAAAAATCGAGAAGTACACACCACCTCGATATATTCACAGACCAACAAACATCCTGCTAAATTAACTTTTATTTTTAATATTACTACCACACCCTATCACATTAAGCACAATTCTCTTTTATTAAATGACACCACTTATCAAAATTATACATTCCAAATTCTCTCAATCTCCATCGAAATCAAAAAACACTACATACTCTTCAGCCAATAGGAGAGCTCCGAAGGCCGTACGGACACCGGCAGCCTCCGATCCCGAACACGGCGACGGTACCCCTCCGAGAACCGAAGTTCTTCTATTAGCGCAACATCCAATCAGAGAGCTCCCTCTCCTAACGCGAGAAAGGAGAGTTTCACTGAACTATACACCCACACAACATGCCACGATTAGCTGCTACCCCATTGGTCAGGCAGTCAACCAGCCCGAGGCCCCCATTGGCCGAAGGTTTCTGCAAGTAAAACCTAAAAATCCTTTTTCAATAATCATGATTACTAGCTTTGAAAAAAGCTGTTTTCTTCTTATATTATTAGCAATCTCTTTTCTTTAAAACTCATGCCAGTATTTCTTAAATTTTATCAAGTTCTTTTTATTCATTTCAAAATTATATTATTAAAATGGGCAAGTTATCTAAGTTTATCTCAAGTTTAAATTTCACCAGATAGGAGATAAAAGCCCTGATGGGCTAAGTGCTCCGCAACAACAACCCAGCAAAGAAGATAACCAGCGCAGTTTACAATAAGAAAAAAGAAAAATCACGGGATTGCTTGACTACTGATTTCAAACCAGGCAGCCTTTCCAAACGAAGTCGACAAGAGCTGCAAAATAAAAAATCGCAAAAACGAAGAAGCTTTAAAATGTTTAAACTTTCAAAACTGGCGGAGGAACCAAAATGTTACTGACCACATCGTTAGATGAATTGCTGGCCGCTATGGGCACCCTCATTGAACCATTGTCGTATAGATACGATTGCAACGACGATTATGATACTGCTGTTTCATCAGGAACTCAGGGTAAGTGTACATGGATTTTTTTTGTCTTTATTTAGCTTTTAATTTAAATTTTCCGTATTATTCTGAATTGATCTTTCTGATAGTGATTTGTTTTATTACATAAATGAACTCTAATATGAATCACATTATGAAATGTTGAGTAAAAGAATCAATAATTGAAAAAAAATTTCTTTTCAAAATACACTTTTAAAATGTAAAAGTTAATTTTTCTGTCATCCAGGAAGGCAAATAACATGGTCGTAAAAAGGGTTAAAAATTCAGTTGGTTTGGTTTGATTTATAATTAATGTTGCATCTTAAAGTAATGTGAGGTCTATTTGCAATGAACTTCATCATTTGAACATCTGTCAAATATCAAGGACAGCAAACCTGAATTAGTAACTCATTCTAAATTGCCACAGTACATCAACCTGAAGACTTTTAACGATGACAGATTTCAGGTTTTCAGAGGCACCAAACTCGATGGCTGTGAATTTGTGACCATGGCCCCTTGTCTATTGGGATCACAAATATTTGATTAGAATTATGTAAAAAAAATTTTCAGGTTGTGTAAAATGTATGTCTATTTTTCATAAAAAGAATATAAAGATGACATGTACATCTTTTGCAGATATATAAGAGAAAAAGATTTAAATTATTACACCTAATTAAAAATGATTAAAAAGAATTAACTTGCAAAATCATGGATTTATGTATTAAAGTAATTATCATTGTTTATATAATGTGTGCAATGAATCAAACTTGAAAATGTACTGTGATTTCTCAATAAATTATAAACTGTGCATAATCCCCTTTATAGTGTGAAAATTTGTGTATAATGAAGGACTTACAGAAAAGTAAAGTTATTTAATAAAAGTAGGCAATAGGTTATAAAATGTCATTTCGCTGAATAAGATTTATTTTAGTGGAATAATTTGTAGTGTGGTAAAAAATTAATGTATCAAAAACTGTAGTGGCATATTTAATATTAAATTAACAATACTAATCTATGCATTTTAAATTATACTAAATAATATAATTTATGTAATTTTTCTAAATTCTATCATTTATTGCAGCAGAAACCAATTGAAGAAACATCCAACTTCTCTATTTCTCATGCTTTCTTGTGAAAAAGTCACTAGTTTTTGAAGAAAATGAACTTTATTGTCATTTAAATAGTCAATTTCATTTTATCACTATTTATTATTATAGCTGAAGTTTATTCTATTGTTTGCTTGATTTTTAAAAGCATGAAAATGTCATATTTTTTATAATGAATTTTAACTTCAATAAAATTTATTATGCCTATTTTCAAAATGTACAAAATATGTTCACAAGCTTTCAGAATAATTTCAATTCTTTTTAAAAAATTATATTTATTATTTTTATTTTAATTTACTTACTATTAGTCACTATAATAACTAATTGAATAAGGTTCTTTTTTTGTAAAGTGAAATGTTAAAAAATGTCATTAGGAATAGTTAGTTTTGAATTTTTTCTGCTACCAAAATATTCTTTTCTGAAAAATTGTAAATATTTTGTATATGTAAAATTTGTTTTCTATTCTATATTGTAAAACATTGAAAAATGTGTGTGTATATATAGTGTTTTGTGACAAATAAAATCAGATTAATACCAATAGTATAATTACTTTTGTTAGATGGAATTGGAAAAGATTCTCAGTAATATGTTCTGTTTTAGATAAATGTGACTTTAGATTCAATTAACAAATTTATTCTTCACAAAAAAAACTGGATTTTTCATTCTAAGATTTTACAGAAATCATGAATTAAGAATAATTATTAGACAGAAGTTATTTAAATTATAATGATTATATACATAATAAACATTCTATTTTAACCTACCAAAGGGTTGCTGGAAAATTTTAAATAAAAAAATAATTAAGGATATATATACTTGTATACAATCAAAATATAAATTGAAATTTTAAAATAATACAAGTTTTGAATTCTCATTGTATAACATTAAATCATGACATCAAACGTAATTTTTATCTGAATCATTGAAAAAAAGTGTATTGAATTGGTAACGTTGTCCCTATGTTAAGGAATGAAAACTGCCTTCTTTCAATACTTTCCAATGTTTCTAAATCTTCAAGCAGAAAAAATCGAAGCGGTCGTCCATATTTGTTTACAAAGCCGCGAGTTACCCTCCGAACTCGGTGGGTAGAATCCGCGGCTTATCTTTGGATGAATAATCCGTGGATTTGGCGCGATCCCCAGTTGAGAATAACGATGTTTCGCCAATCTGCGAGTTACCGCCGGTTCGGGGATAACTCGGGGATAACCCGCGATTGAGAATACGACCGTGCTAGGTAAACGTGCTAGAAGACATTTCTCACAGTTAAGAGAGTTTGAGAGAGGCTTGATCATCGGGATGAAAACTGCAGGCTGGTCGACGCACCGTGTTGCTGGTCAGGTGGATCGTTCGGAGTGTGCCCTTAGAAATTGTTGGGTGCAGTAAACACGAGAAGGTACCCACGGGCGGAAAACCGGGTCTGGAGCGACCAGGAAGACCACGAGTAGGAAGGATCAAAGGATCATGTGGCAGGCACTTGTGGACCCCACAGTGACTCATTCAACGATACGAGCAGATGTAGGCGTAGAAAGTGTTTCACAAACAATTTCCAGACATCTTGCAGGAGCAAATCTTAAATCCAAGCGCCCTTTCCGTGCACTCCCTTTAACACCGGAACATCGGCAATTGCATCTACAGTGGTGCCAAGCCAGATCAATGTGGAATGTCACATTTTGGCAAATGATTGTGTTTAGTGATGGATCCCAGTTTGTTTTAGGTACAGATGATAACCGTGTACGGGTGTGGAGTCGCCCTGGTGAGCGGCACAATTCCCCCCACACTGTTCTATGTCACACTGCCCACACAGTAATGGTCTGGGGCATAGCCTATGATAGCCGGTCACTTTAATTGTGATGCGTGGAACCGCAACGGGCCAACGTTACGTTGATGATATTCTTCGACCCCATGTAGGACTTTTCCTAAATGGTCTCCTAAAGGCAATTTTCCAGCAAGATAATGCTCATCCGCATACAGCAAGAGTTGCTCAAGACTTCCTACATCATTTTCAAACTCTTCCATGGCCGGCCCGCTCCCCCGATTTGTCCCCTTTAGAGCTCGTGTTGGATCAGCTAAAACGGCAGATGCCATCGTGTCACTCTGTACATGATTTAGAGTTGGCTGTTCAAGATTTTTGGGTCCATCTGCCTCAGGACAACATAATGTGTCTAATCAACTCAATGCCGGGCCGTGTGGCGGCATGTATTGCAGCTGGAGGTGGTTCAACGCGCTATTGAAGTTGCCCAGTATTTGTGTCGTTGCACACCCTGTATTCGCTTGATTGGCTTGTTTTTGAGATCAAGTGAATCTCTCATCTATGTCATTATGTGTATTCAATTTCATTTCAATCCGATGCTTTCTTCTTGGGTCGCTATTTTCAATGTTCCTGAGTGTATAAATGAAAGAAAGAGAAAGGTAATCAAAAATTGTGGAAATAAAATACAGCAATGTAAATATATATTCTCTTCCAAATAATATCTTGTAACTATTATATAAAAAATACCCGTGCATGAAATAATCTATGTTGTGTATAATAATTTAGTTTGGAAGTTAATTTTAATGAAGGAAAATTCAGTAGAGCATTTGATTATTTCGAAAAATATGAGTGATTGTCCCATTTAGAAATTAAGTTTGTAAAGATAAAAAAATAATACAATTAGGATAATAAGAGAGATGTATGAAATTTTTAGATAAGTTTTTGCCTTAATATTGACTAGATCTTCTGCACTGATTATACTAAAATGTGAATTTTTTCATATTTGCAAATTATTATGAAAAACCTCACACTTTAAAACTATGCATAGTTCGATTTTTATGCGTCGTATTTGTAAAAATAATGTAATTTACCTTCGAATTTAAATAATAGTTCTTTGCTTTGAAAAAAAAACCACTTTAAAAGTAAGTTAATTAAATTTTTTTTATCTGATTTTGATAAAAAATTTTTTTTCAAAGGGAATTGGAGAAATCGTTGAAACTACAGCTGGAACTACACTGGTAATTTTTCCAGAGAACATTAGAGTTAAAAAAAAAGCCGAATATCAGAAATGCAGTGAATTACTAAGTGGAGTTTTCCCTCAAGGAGAAACATATTACATATGGTTACTGCAAACCTGTTCCTCGCAAGGATACGCCATTGCAATCGACCTGTAGCTAGAAAATTCCAGCCTCCGAGATATTGAAGATTTTCCAGAAAAATATATGCAGAATTTCAGAAATGAGTTTGGAAAGTGGAACAAGAAGCAATTTATTTATTGGGGCTTTCGTCTGAAGAGAAAACTAAGAAACCTTTCAGGCACCACAAGAGCAGAATTATTTTAAGTGAAGGTAAAGAAGTCGATCATGAATTTTTGAATGATGGGGACATTTCACATTGAATTCACTTTTCGTCATATGGAAAAGTTAAGCTCTATCCCGAAGATTTGAAATGTATGAAACTGTTGTAGAACACGCTACTGTATTTTTTTATTATTACCTGAAATTAAGAAGAAATCAACACAAAAACCAAAGGACAATTGTCGTCGTGCATTTTCTCCTGGGATACATACGAAAGGCAGAAACATACATTACAATTACAGAAGAATATAGACTTTATTACAAACGATGATCCCTGCATAGAACAGAGGGGGAACGCTGCTTTCCTTTCGATACAGGAATCCATTTCAGGCAAATTCCCACTTCTTTTTCCCGAAAATACATCCATACCTTATTCAGGATTTTCACCCGAGCCGACTCGATTACAAACCGAGTGTTATAACAACCATATTGGCTGGGCAGAAAAGGACATTTACAAAGAAGATATCGGATCTTTTAATTTTGATAATGAATTAGATATATTTTTACTACTTTTTTTTAAAAAAAGAAAACAAAAGTACAATGAAAACCCCATTAAAAATTTATCAAGTTGAAATAGAAATAGATTCGACCTTTTCTAATTTAGAAAATATCTTTAAAAATGTTTTTAACAATACCGATACCAAATGCATCAGGTGAGAGATCTTTTTCAGTTTTAAATTGTGTTAAAAATTATGTAAGAACTAGGGAACAAATTGAATATGGTCATTTTATATGAAAAGAACAAGATATATTTGGGACTAAGTATAAATGGTAAAAATGGTTGATGAGTTTTCCAAAAAGAAATCAAGACGTAATGATATAATGCAAAATTGTAAGCTCTTTTGCATGGTTTTCAATTTTTTTGGAATACAGTTAAGGTTTTTCTTGAGCCGTTGAGTATTATTTTAGCTGTACATTTTATTTTGATAATTTACGGTCAGATAATCTTTATACTACACTCATGTCCAAAAAGGAAGGATAATGAAGTTCAGGCAAAGAAAGAGACCGAAGCAAAACAAATTTGACTTATTTGTAAAGTCTATTTATAATACAAAAGGAAAAGAGCAAAAAAGATGCTATATGTTTAACATAATTAATAAAAATTGCGATTTTTACTCCCTGGAGCAAATTTCAAAAAGGAACCTATTTACAAAAAAAAAAAAACAGTATAATATGGTTAGTATGATGGTTAATACGGAGTATGTCTCCCGGACAATGCAATACAGGCCTTACAACGCCTAGGTATGTTGAGTATCGAATTAACAATCTGATCTTGGGGAATATTACACCATTCATCAAGCAATGCCTTCCGAAGCTTCGGTAGACAGGTGGGAAGGGGTTGATGGGCTACAATTTGTTTGTCAAGAATATCCCACACATGCTCTATTGGATTCAAATTGGGTGAGTATGCTGGCCAATACATACGGGTGATATCCTCCGATTGAAGGCATTCGTCTACAATGTTCGCATGGTGAGGACGGGCGTTGTCATCCATAAACAGAAATTCAGCACCCATGACACCCCGAAACAAACATACATATTGTTCCAGAATGACATCCCGATAGATGTGGTCTGTCATCGTTACACTCTGAACATGCAGGTCCGTTCTGGAATCAAGAATAATTCCTCCCCAAACGAGCCATCCTGCACCACCGTAACGGTGTCGTTCAATGGTGGTGGTAACGGGCACCTGGCGCTCTCCATATTAAAGTCCGGCGAGAATCAGACTGTAAACTAAACCTGGACTCGTTGTGGAAAATATCACACAAGACCACTGTTGTAGTGTCCACAATGCATGCTCTCTACTCCAGGTTAATCGCAGGCGACTGTGATTTGCGGTAAGTGGAACACATCTGACAGACCTGCGAGCATATAGACCAATGTGCCCTAAGCGTCTGTACACGGTCTGCCTTAAAACTGTCGCACCGGTAGCTGAAGAGAGCTGACGAGACAGGTCTGATGCTGTGCTCCGTATGTTTCTTTTGGCAGTAAATGCCAAATACCGGTCCTCATTCTGCGTTGTAACTCGAGGGCGATCTGTGCTGTAACATCTACTCACATTACCATCATCTTGGAATCTTTGCCAAAGCCTGGAGATGACACTCTGGGTGATCCTAGTTCCTCGGATACTTCCAGCTGGGTACGTCCACATTCCAGTCGTCCAATGATTATACGACGTAAAAAATCATCCAAATGCTTCCTTTGTGCCATAACTATGCGATTATTGCACTGAAAGGCTTTTAAAGCGCTTGTGAACAATTTTACTTTTTTGCCACCATCCCTTACATACCCCTCTCTTACACTCTTCTCATTGTACCTTTCTATACGCGCCATCTGGTGGTTTCCTGTAATTTGCATATTCTTCTTCAAGATGTGTGTGATAATTCTACAGATGAAAGTTTTATTTTAAAGTTCAATTTCTGTGTGATTCTGAATTATCCTTAATTTATGTACATGGGTGTGTTTTAGTTTGTTGTCTCTTGAACCCATGGGCCTGAAACCTTTTACCGCCAGGTGCCCTTATCTTGCTTAATCCGCCTCTGGGTGCTTCGGGTTGGTGACCAGGGGCTTGGGGCATGGAAGGGCTCAGATAAGCTTGACTAAACCAGCCCCTTTTTGGATCTTCCAACGGCAAGGAGGCTGTCGATATTCTGTGCGAGGGCCCGAGTTGAGTTAAAACCGGCATTGACGTAGCTGAAGTACTCATAGACCTTCAGCCGCTCGACCGTGAAGCACCACAACAAGTGGACTGTCTGTTGTCTGGTTATTCCAACCATTAGTTCTGAATTGCATATTGAATACAGCCAAGGAGGATTCTTCATGATGGGTATAGAGTTAGGTCATGGTATGAAATGTAAAACTTACTACTCTAGTAATTAAGATCATCTGAATGGGTTTTCGAAATGTGCAGACTTTTCTCGAACATTCCTCTAATTTGTTGTTTGTTTCCTGCCAACATGTTTTTACTTTTTTTTCTTCAACTTTTATCTTCCTTTCAATTTCTTCAACTTCTAACTTCCTTTCGATTTCTTCAACTTCTAACTTATTTTGCATTTCTTCAACGTTTGACTTCCTTTCAATTTCTTTAGCTTTTATTTGAAAGGAATATATTCTTCTTATCTTGAAGTAATCACATTATTATGATTAATTTACCGTGGCAATCCTTTATTTTTCTTAGAATGATATTATTCACTTACTTTATTGTTCTTGGACTAACTTTTCCCTCCTACTTAATTCATCTTTCATTCCCTCATATCCAGTGTTCACCAATTTCATAAAATCGCCTCAAAGCTTTAAATTATCCCTCCATGGCTTTTTCTAGAAATCGGCTCTCTAGCATTCACTACGAAGCCTACTTTTGACAACATTTTGCAATGCATCGTCTTTCAAATGTAGGATAGGTAAGTAATTAATAGAGAGTATTCTTTCAAGAGAAATTATACATTATTCTTCAACCATCGAGTAATTACAACAGATTTTATTATCTAGAAAAAAATGATTAATACAAACGATATTCTACAATAATACACTTAAAAACCACAATAACATGAATTTAGAGTTCCCACAGCAATACAAGTTCAGGATAACTCGTTGTACGAGAGCCGTAATTTAAGTAATGGCAGAATAATTATAAATTAATTTGTAATGATCTTACAAGTACAATTGCATTACATTCCCTCTAAGTAATCATCAACGAATCTTGTAACAATTTGCCAAATGTCGGAAGGTCGTTGAAGACCATTTGCAAGATGTTGAATGTTGATGTCAGCAATGGAGCGCCCTACTGTGAAGCGCACACATGAAATGTTATGAAATCGATGGCAAGGGAGATGCTCCTTTAACGTCGGAAATAGATCGAAGTAACAAGAAATCATGTTAAATGAGTAGCAAGGGTGTTGAAAAATGCCTTTTCTTCACAGGGATAACTTCACCAGCCAGCCAGCCAGCGCATACCGGTGATATTTCTTTACTTCGGTAAGTAGATTTGGAGTCCAGTAGGGAGCAATTTTGCTCGCGTTCAGACACATCTTCATTATGTGCCACACCATTTGAAGACCGAGACCAACCTCTACAGAATATTCACGGACAATCCATCATCGACCTATGGAAAGGAGACCACTCAGTGCGTCAATCTGATCTTGAGGAATGTTTTAACCCTCGTGCAAACGTCCTATAAAGTAATGCATTTTCACCACAGGCTTTCAGTAACCCTCAATAACATTCTGCTACGTTGTTACCACGCGCAACCTCGATTTCAAGCCAAGACTGCATTTTACTTTCTCAAAACATGCTTTAACCCTTTATTTACCGACGGTACTTATAAGAACCCCTCACTTTAAAATTACATAGAATAACCAATTTTATAAATATTCTGACGATACTTAGGAGGAATATTCTTTGAAATCCACTCTTTCAAGATATGTGGCAGCACAGGTTCTATGATGACTATTTTAGCGCGGAAGGCGAGAAGTTTTATATTAGAAATTGCATTTTCAGCTGACGGCGTTTTCAGTGGATTGCAAAGATTGTGATTTTTGTTCCGAAAAAATAGTTAGTGTCAAAAGATAATTGTGTTGCATTTTTTGTATGTTAATGAAGACCTTAGAAAACAATTTGAGAATTTATTTTAAGTGAACAGTGTGTATAATTAATTTTACAGTGGAATATATTTAATTAATTAATTAACTCTAATTAATCAAATTTCCCACATTTTTGTATTTTGTTGATGTATATTCCTTAATGTTTAATTTAGGGATTCAAAAAAAAATATTGCTTGAAAAAAACTGCAGTAAATCATAATGCGGTAGATAAAGAGTTAAAGGGATGGAAAGACTTCACTGTAACGCCAAACAGCATCTATCCTTCTAACTAGATCGACTGTTTCTTGCACTCTACACATGGACAACAGCGCCAAGTCATCGCTCCCATATTCTATTTGCGCATGCCCATTCTTCTGCGAGTTTCTACGTTAAGTGGCCACTATTTAATTTACAGCCCTCGTATATTTCATTTTTTTATTATTAAACTACTTTTTTCATTTAATTCAATGCATTTAATTCAAAAATTATTTTTTAGCTTTATGTATAAGATTTTGCTTAGATTTCTTACGCTCGTATTCACCGTAACCTGACCCAGCGATGAAACCTGGAGTTAAGTAACCGGCAGTCAACCCTAGGTTAGAACTCCAATTCACAACTCTTTTTCGACCTCCAGTTACTTGACTCTCAGTTTCTTAACTTGGATTTACTGGTCTATTCCCATTGGTCGAAATAAACCCCGTGACTTCCAGCTGGAGCTACAATTTCTATCTTTGCCTCGTGACAGGTTGTTTTTAACCTCGTGTATCACTATCTGTTTAAAATGAATGTCAACAGAATTTATTTTACGCAGTACGAAAAAGAGTTGATGTTGGCTTTGATGAAGCCGCACGTACTTATAATAGAATTTTCTGACTTTTCTGGTTTCCAGTTTTTCTAAAAAATCTAATTGAGTAACAGTGGAAACTTTCTGAATGGTATTCCTCGTAAACTAAAAATCTATCCAAACTCAAACTACTTCAAAATTTGCACAAAAGCGTAAACACTCGAAAAATCGCTTACTGCGCATGTGCGGTTAAAACTAACCCAGCTGTGACTCTGGGTAAGGATTTTTTAACTTAAACCGGAGTTAAGTTATTAACTTGCGATGGTGAATAACGTTTTCGGCGAAACTCCGGTTTCCTTCCTCTAACCGGCGGTCAGGTTAGCGGTGAATATGGGCGTTAGTCTCTTTTATGTGCTGTAGGTTAAAATAAAGTTGCTGAGCATGCAGTTCCACTCCCCCTGGACGTACCCCGCTCGACCTATTTAGAATTATTACTTCTCTAAAGCATTCTTTATTTAGTCTGCATGTCTCAAAGAAGCCCATATTGAAATCATGTACAGATATTATTATTGTAAGAGAACTTTTTAAAAGATAAATGGGTCCACTTTTTCGCGGCAAGAAAACTACCTTAATAGCGCCCCTTTTAACTGACCTGTTCGGCATGTTGCGGAAATTAGAAATGTAAGGTACCAATTCAAGCACCTCTTTCATTATTTGATTAATGTTTAAAATTAAGTGACCCGTTATCGATAGCTTCTAATTAGAATTTAATTAAAATCAATTAGTTGAATCGAGAAAGACGTAAAACATAAGAGTTGAAAATGGAAATAGCTACATTTATAAATTTATCGTTAAATTTACCTTTTTTTATATAAAAGTAGTATGTTAGTGAAAGAAAAGGATACCTGTGTTTATGCTATTAACATATAGCTTTCCTAATTCTGAGCAAGTATTAAGTGTCACTTAACATTTCCTTGAAAATCCATTTCGTGATGCAGAATATAATGATTTCCGGAGATTCTATGCATGTAACGCAAGTTTAGTAATATTAAGCAGTTTCATTCCATTATGCTTAACGATCTACAATAACTATGGTTTCACCTATCATGCTTTATGCACTTAATTAGCAATGCTAAGGTAGGTATTTATGAAAGAAGAGCGAAACCTTTATTTTTGTATTTATGTAACCACTGCTGATGCAAGAATGCTCAATGGATTAAAAAACCCCAAAATATTTGAGTGAACTATGTTGTAAGAGCATGATTTCATAATTACATTCTGATTATTAAACAGAATATAATCATGAAGTACTTATTATGCTAACAACCCTTTCTAGTACGAAGGCATTTTATAGCATTAAAGGTAAAAATTCATACCATTATAAATTTATACGTTATCTGAGCATCCAGTGGCGTAGCATGGGGAGTGCAGAGAGGGCCATGGTCCCGGGCGGCGGTAAGCACCACGATACTTAAATTCAATAGATATTTCAAACTCCAAATCGTGCCCGGGTGACGAAACTGACGTATTAAATGAAAGCTTTAATGCACGCACAGATGCAGGAAGTTTATTAGTCGATATGTAATCGCATTTGTTTTTATGTTCCTTAGGCTTCTGGCAACCGGTACTATGTGAAGTCAATGATGCTCAAAATTATTAACAATCAGAGGGACTAAATATGCTGCTCCAATGTGCTAAAAAATACGTGCTTTATAGACCGTGTTAGAAGCAAAAGGAGAGGAACTTATAGATGACGCTTTAATATATGCTAAAAGTTTACGTGAAGAGCTTGAAATTTCTCTTGAACACCCAAGACGAATCAGGAGGAAGCATATATTTGGCGACGGAAGTAAAGATGTTCAGTTATATATATATATATATCGTACAAAGATGACTTGAGGCGGACAATGTTTTCTTCAATAGACAGTGTAACTGCTGAAATTCGAGATATCCAACAGTTGCATAATTTAGCGCAAAAATATGCTTTTTAAGGCCTAAAGTGATATTGAGTGTAGATGAACTTAGATCAAGCTCCTCAAGACATTAACAAAGAAGAATTCCATCTTGAGCGCGTACGTCTATAAGCTTTCGTAGCTGCAGCAGACCTAAGCTGTAAAAAGAACTCATTAGGTCAGGCTCTGTGGGTTTATTAAAATATATTATTGAGTCCAAACGTGAAGATGGCTTACCAAACATTGTCATAATGTTGAGAATTTTTTTAACATCTGTCATCAGTAATGCCAGTTGCGAAAGAAGCTTCTCCAAGCTAAAATTAATAAAAAATACCTCAGATCTATTATGCCCACGTTAGGGCTAACAAATGTAACTAGTCTGGCAATTGAACATGACATACATATTGATATTGACAATGGTATAAAAGATTTTGATATGCAAAAAAAAACACGGAAAGAGCATTTTTAATCAATAAAAAAAATTTAATACTGTTACAATGATAATAACAAGCCAAACCAGTTACAATAAATTTTAAATAATGGTCTTTACAAACCAGCCAGTTTTGCATTCGAATCAATCAAATTTAGAAATTTTGTTTTTTAATGTATGCCATATTTCCGGTAATTAACAGAAAATTTAAATAAAGGTGTTTTTGGTAACTTTTATATATTTACACATTTAAACATTGTATTGAAGTTATTACTTATTGTTTATTTTTAAAGAGAAAAAATACTTAATAAGCTTTTTGAGATTGAATGCTATAGAATTCGCCTAGTGCGACATTCGCTGACAAAATAGAACTAGGAGATACCATTCGCTTCCATAGCTGACCTCAGTAAGGCTGCTGTGGTTATATCTATTTTTACATGAGCTAAAAAAATGAGCCAAAATCTTTTACCACCTTTTCCAATCCCTGTACCCTAGAAAAATTACCCTTTGCCTAGCTAAATAAAAATCCAAATAAATAAATAAAATAAAATAAATTATTTTACTTGCGCTTTGTGTTTGAATTTTGAAAAAGGTTGAAATTTCATCGTCATTTGTCGATTTTTTTTTACGATTATTCAACATACCAATATCGTAACGTTGTTCTCCTAAGCGTAGAGTTTCAAATATAATGAATGAGAAAACAAATCACAACTTGAAATATTTATTGTTTGGGTGCAATAGATAGAAAAATACATTTCTTAAAAAATTAGCATCACATCGTAATTTTCTGTGATGAATATTCACTTTTAAGGATGAAAACTAAATAAATGGTAAACATATTTTACATTTTTTTTAATATTTTGCTCTGTATTAAGGCTTATTGTTAAACATTGCTAAAAAATATGGAAATCTTTTTTTTCTCAAATAATTTGCACTAAAGTAACGAAATGTAGTTAATATGAAAATGATGACAACCTTCCCAATTCTTCAATTTATTGTTTTCTTCAGACAATCAGTACAGCGAACTAATATATAAATACTATTTATAAATTAAAAAAATACACACACACAATCATATATTATGGTATAAAAAGTTCTTCGCGAATAAAAAAGTTTGACGTCTACACAAGGAGTCTATTCTGCTTTTTGATGAAATAGATTCCATTTATCAAGGAAAAGAATAATAAATATATATTTGTGAATTTTTGATTTTTTTAATTTTCACTGTGACCATATGGTGTCAGCCATATTATTTTGAGTTCGGTTTTTTGTTCCTGAAAATAAAGTATTAGCTGGAAAATAGTTGATATTTGGACAAGAAGGAAACGAATGCATAAATCAACAAAGATGCTTGAAAGAAATACAAAGTGCAAAAAGTCCCATAACTATCAAATTGCTTTAGAAGAAACTGTAGAAACAGAAAGAAAAAACACAGAAAGAAATTATATGACAGTTCTTGTATCTAAGATAAGGGTAATGATGATAATGAAAGAGTTTTTTAGATAGCCTTTGTTGGATGCATTCTTTGTCTTCCTTAGTTTTTTTAATCAATAGAAATGTATAAAACATACTTTAAATACCTTCATACAAGACGTTTATAGTTAAACTTCCCTTATAAAAAGCATCCTACATGTAAAACAAGTTAGTAGATTACCATCAAATTTTGCAAATGAACTATATGAGATGTGTGCTCATGGAATTAATAAAAAAAATGTGTTTATAATAAAAATAATACATTGGGTGTGGCACGATGCATAACAAAAATGACAACTTTGACAAAGGTAATGACTCACATAGAATGCATAAGAAATATAAGCAATTCAAGTTAAATATTTCCATAGAACAATATGTAAAACCAGAAAGGCATAGAACGATCATTCTTTCTAGAAAGATTGAAAAACAAACAAACAAACTGGGATTAAAATAAACGTGTAAAAACGAGGAAGCTTTATGGAAAACAGGTCTAGATATAAAATATTTACAGACGAATAAATAGTTTCTTTTGAGGATTCCAGCAACCGCGAAGAAGGCGTCATTATTTAAACATGTGTTGCTAGTAAAGTTGTTCTTCGAAAACTAGGATAATACTTTTTTGATGTGGTTCGTGAATAACGGTGACCACATTGAACAACTTTCACTTGTGTCCTGAACACGAAATGCTAAACTAGTGATATTTGAAATTATGTACCATTTCCAGGAAAGTGAGGAATTTTCCTTTAGTGCATGTTATTAATTTCTTACCTCTTTTTAATGCGGTTCGATGATATTGTGATTTCAACTTAGTAAAATACAGACAGATGTCTATTTAACGAAGAATCAGGAAAAAAAGTTCGTTATATGGAAAATTCACTCTATACAGAAGTTCATCTTTCAATATACTCTTCATAAACCAAATAAAACAAATTTTACATTCATAAATACTATATATATATATATATATATATATATATATATATATATATATATATATATATATATATATATATATATATATATATATATATATAAGTATTTTTTCACTGTTGTGAATAATAGGGTACCAGTTAAAGTGTATGTGGTGTAACTTAAACCACCGTAAATCCAGATCTTAAAAGAAAGAAGCTGTTGAACAGAGGCTTTTAAATTAGTTTTAATAACACACATCACAACTTTATACATATGTACATTCAAAAGGAAAAAATGCAGCTTAACATTTCTGACGTAACTTAATCCGCCATCTTACGCGTACCCGTTAATCTTTTTTCTTCTCTCGCCATGCGCACCAAGTGCATGCGTGGGCGAGACACTTATGACGTAAATAGGCGCCGAAAGAGTTAGCGCTTGTATTTCAGTTGCAACACATCTCCTCTTTCTATCCCATACTTGCCTTTTTAATGCTTACTGTCTTAAAACAAACCTGAAATGACTCTGAGTTCTTCAGGGGCTAAGAAATCAAGGAGAAAAAAAAATCACTTTTTCTGTTAGTACTGAATTGTTTTGTACATTAGGTGTTGGGATCGTATCGTGCTGCTTGGAGCTGTGAGTTGTACATTTGCTGCTTACACAGCGTTTCTCAAACTGTGGGGCACGCCCCCCTCTTGGGGGACCTGATAACTGTACGAGGGGCGCGCGAGCCTATAGAAAAGTTTAAAACAAAAGATTATTCAAAAAATTATTAATTTACTGAAAGTAAACAAACAAAATTATTTCTGATATAATAAAATATAAAATACATATTTACACGGATATAATACACTTATATAAATGTATCAGTACTGTACATTGTATTTTATTATTAACTTAACAATACCATGTTAAGAACATGTGGGATAATTACCAGTGACTCAGTGACTTGTATTAACACTTATCTTGATAATTTATGTACGGTTTATAATTAAATTCGTTAATTTCCAATTAAAAGTCACGCGATTCCCTTCCCAATGCCAAGCGTTCTCCCCGTAGGTGAGCGTATGGGACGTATTAAGGGAGGGGATAAAGAAGTAAGTAATTTGAAATAAATAAATCCTTCGCAAACACTGTGAAGGTCCTTTTATTACATTCCAATGCCTTCGGAATAATTGTATGGGTAGCAGTGCACAGAAAAGATCTTACTTCGGAAAGACGTACATATACGTCCAGAAAACTAATGCTTTGGCTGAGAGAGACGTTTATATATACCAGTGGCACATAAGAGATTAAATTCGTACCGTATCTTTAGTGTCAACGAATAGTATTATTGAATTCAGTTTATTGTTATTGTATGGAGGGGGGGCGACGAAAATGATGATTGAATATTGGGTCGCGAACACTGAAAGTTTTAGAAGTACTGTGCTTACAGATATGCATTGAGTCATTTTGTGAAATTTTCTGCACCATCATAATAATTTAGACTTTTTACGTAACGAAGTTTTATGTTATTTCAAATTCAAATTCTAGTATTCACGTTTACGCCTTTCGTTACAAAATACACAGTACTTTTCTTTTACTATATTTAATGTGGATATTCCATGGAAACTTATCAAGGAATTCCCTAGGGCTGCATTTGTGTCCCACTTTTTTCTCATTTATTTCCAGGGTTGAAAAATATGTTGACCCTTCTCAAATTGGACTTCTCGCTGATCATGTCGTTTTGTGCTGCAGTGATACAAATATTAGCAAGATGGAATCCCAGTTGAATCGGTTACTTTCAATGCCTCAAAGTCTACAGTCAACCTCTTCACGACTAATAGGCATCTTTACAACTACTCTTGTAACGTTTGAAAGAATAACGGTAGCGTATTCTTGGTTAATTAAAATATGGAATTTATTTACGTCACAACTATTGAATATTATTTACAAAATGATACATTAAAGTTATTAAATTTAATTATAGATTGTTAGAGTCCAATATTTTGTGAGAGGAGGATTCGTTGGCCACCGCTCCCGTGCAAGTTCAAAGCATCTCTTCTCTCATCTTCCGGTCGACGGGGTTAGATTCCTCGGGGGTCAAAATCGGGTTGCGCTGCAGCTGAAAGATGCACGTGTGGGTGTCGGGTCCAACAAAGATGCCGACCACTCTCGATGTTCGGAGAAGTGACGTTACACTCTTCTGAGATTTTCCTAATGAGTGAGCACTTGAATTACACTAAATACCCTACCTATCTTGGTTTGACTTTAGACTCGGAAGTGAATTGTGGTAAACATATTGAGAAAATAGCCGATAAAGTAAGAAATAAACTTAAGATTTTAAAATATCTTTCTGGAAGAGACTGGGGTTCAGACGCCTCCCCACTTAGAATAACTTATACAACCTTGGTTTGCCCAGTTCTGGAATATGGGTACCAAATTTTTCAAGTAGCATCTCCTACTTACTTGAAAAAACTGGAGAGAGTGCAACTCAGTGCTGCGAGGATTATCACGGGCCTTAGATATAGTTGCCCTACTGACATAGTTCTGTACGAAGCAGACATACAACCTCTTACTATCAGATTCGAAGTCAACTCATATAGATATTTTAACAAAATTAAAAGCTTTGGTTCCTTCAATAGAACCTCTTCTTTCATTTTAAATTGGATAAGCAACCAACGTTTAAAGCGAGACAGCCCACTTAATTACATGTGGAAACGTGGTTTTATTCATTTCAATGTGAACACATCTATACCTTTTAGCTGCATCACACCTATTTAATCATGTTGAGTTCCAAGATGAATTATTGACCAGTACTCCCAAGCATAGCAGCCATCCGGAATTACTCAGACAACTGGCACTTGAAGTAATAAATGACATAACCGATCAAGTCTTGATTATTTACGCAGATGGTAGTCGTTCGGATACGGGTAGAGCAGGGAGTGGTATATTTAGCAACACTCCTGGGAATGATGTTAACATCAGCATCAGAGGAATTCTGACCACTCTTTTGTCTTTAGATCAGAACTCATTGCTATTAGTGGTGCTCTCTCGATCATGCTCTAAACTCTTATAAGGGTAGTATCTGAATCCTGACAGACATCAGAAGTTCCATCCAATATTCGAAGAATTGGCCAAAAATTATGGACAGTGCTGGTCTAGATAATTTATCCAATTTGGCTAGGCTTGGTCAGAGGAAACAAGTATGTCTCCAGTGGATACCATCTCATGTGGGTGTGCGAGGGAACGAAACAGCTGGGGTAGGGGTTCTGATCTCTCTAACCCCAGTTCCTCTATCTTAAGCCATTCAGAAATTCATTCCTCCACAGAACTAAAATAAATTTGACTTGGCGAAACCCTCCTGTTCATCACTGGTACGCAGTTAAGAGTCCTGGCCTATCTCTACAGTGCAGGAGTTCCAGGACTCATCAGATGGCCTTGGTGCGCTTTAGAAGCAGTCACCTGCGTGGAATAACTTTTGTGCAGGGGGTAAAATCTTTCTTTACCTGTCCCTGCTCTTTCCTTGCTTCTCCTGGTCATCTTCTGGACTGCTGGAGCATTTCCCTGCGACAGTTGTTTGAAGATCAAGACCTGGTGTGTGACACTATTATGCGGAAAGGTCAAATGGACTTGGTGTAGGTTTTCTTGCTCCAAGGGGATTGGAAAGAACAACAACAATATGGGCATGGAAGAATGTTTGGTTTATAAATGAACTGTGTGTGTGTTTACATAAATTTTAATTAGAGATGCCTACGTTAATTTTTGTGACTTCAAAATTAGCATAAATAACTTTTATAGATTTTCATGAGCTGTAATTCATTTTTTGATAAGTAAACAAATTCTCTGCATTCGATTCCGTTTCATTATTTTTCTCCATATGAAATTGTGAAAGAAGGTCATTCGGAATATTTTTATATAAAATAAACAGAGCATATTATACCACAGAAATTACAACCAACTTCGAATGACCCAAATCTTCTTATTGGTATTCAATTGTACAAATTTCTTAAGGCAAAAACGGTTAGTATGCGAGGCAACTAAAATTAAACTTTCTCTAAATAGAATTTAAAAAATTGCAATTGCTTTTTTACATAATTTTCATGAGGGTTAAGGAAATATCCCTTTTGACACTTATTACTAAATCACAAAGTAATGTTTTCAAGTTTATAAAATTCTCTGTACATTGAAGTATCTATACAGTTGAAAAGTTTCATCACGTGAATCATGACTTCATACTGTCAAAGCTCTTGAAAAATTACGAATATAACCAGTATTTTTATTTAAGAAAAACATTTTTACTTTACAACAGATTTTAAACATTGCAAATTGATATTCTCTCTGTCAATACTAGATAGAATTGAAGTAGATAATATTTTAGTCTGATTTTTGTTTAAATTTCCAAAATATTTACTTTCTCGTGATACACAGTACATAATCGATTCATTATATTCTTGTAATCTTTGAATTTTCGCTTGCAAATTTGTTAGTATATCAGTTAGAGATGTGATGATTTTTTGTATATTTTCTAATGCCTACTTGTGCTCAAAAGGAATGGGTTAAAAATTGTTCATATCTCTGAGTTACAATCAAATTGATTGGTTTTCATTTGATGGGTGGTTCAATAATTCATGAGTTGTTATTTTTGTTAGTGTGTTAAACCTTTTGCACTCTTGTACTCTTGTCACACTACAGTATTAAAATATATATTGTTACAAATTTTGTGTAAATAGTGTAAATATTTTGTATTTGGATGTTTAAATCATTTATATGTTATATTTATTTTATGTTAAATTTGTACTCTTCACAAACAATGCCACCCCTTACGTTATAATGGTGATTCAATGTGAACTTGACGAAATCTTGGCGGTAGAGCCAAGTCGGTGGTCAATTTGGCGACCATTTGGGCTTCATTGGTGACCATGTTGGTGAGTTCGGAACCCTCTGGATTCTTCTAGAAATTTGTGGAAAGGTCCTCTAACGTCACGTTCTATGACACGAGTGTTTATATTACTGGAAGTTTCTCTTCCACGCCTATAAATAAAGATGTTCGCCGGAACGAGAATGAGTCGCGATTAAATCAGCGAGTAGTGAGCATTTTTTAGACTAGCGATTAGCTGGGCTGTGTACTTGTGAATAAATAATCTTTTACTTACCTGTTTTTTTTAAATACTGATGACTGTGTTTGATTGCTGTTAAAGCTGTGAAGACCTTCGGAGATTTACTCTGTGAATATTGCTGCTGAGTCCTGTATTTAAAGGATTGGAATTTTGATAATAAATTCACATCGCTCTTAAAGAACTGTTTATTTTCTTTGTGATTGTTTTGCATAAAATCCTCAAACCCGGATCTAAGTAACAATATTGTTCATTTGTGTTTTAAAAAGCAAAGCTGTTCATACAGGAAACTTGCTCTTCTTAATACTACACAACACTAACTATTGCTGTAATATCTAAAGATAAGTGCTAAATATGAGTTGGTCCAGAAAAGGCTTTATACAGCTAGTGTCACTTTGTTCATGTCTCATTGGAGAATGTGCACATAAATTTTCCATCCTTCTAATTTGCAAAAACATTCTTTCGAAGCTTAAACTCCCTTTCCTGATTCGTAAAATGATCCATCCGTTCTTGAATTCGCGCTGAGAACTAATTTTAAAGATGTTTTGTTTATTCATTAAATAGAATAATTTGAATAATTAACCTAAATCGTGACGTTCTGTTTATTTATGTCAACTTTATGATAACGTTATACTATTATTAAAATATATATTTCTACACCAACAATTCTAAATGATGCTGATTGTCACCACATAATTAAATTTGTTTTCAAAAATGTTTTCCCTTCTTTATTGCAGGTATATTCTTATGCTTTTGTTTCTGGTGTGATTCGCAAATTAAAATATTTTGTCCCTCATTTTTATTTTACTAATTATTTTTGTACATATTAATATTGTTGCAATATAAACTATTAACGGATTAAATACCCTTTATAAAACTATCCCTCTGGACAAAATACATATAATTAAATAGTCAGTAAAAAGAATTTAAAATTTTATTAAAAAACTAAAATACTTCCATAAAAAGCCTCATTGCCTAAAAAATATCAGTATTAAATCTGTTTTTGTCCAAATAATTGATGAAGTGCTCGTTTGAAAAATATATTAAATGCTTCAAAAGTTTTCAAATTGTCGGGACTCACATCCGGTATAGCGGTTAGTGACGCTGACTGCTGTGTCGTAGGGCCCCTAAGGGCTCGCATCCTGGAGAAGGTATGGATATTTATAAATATATAGCGCCTTTTTTCAGCAGTGGGGTACTCTAAATAGCAGTCGAGCCATAAGTCCTCTCGAGAGGTTGGTGGAAGGGGAAGAGAGTGTTGAAAGACTCCCTGAACACTCTCAAGGTGTTCTTCCTCAAAATCGGGTAGAAACGAGCCACAGAGTACTGTCACCTGCATGGTGATCAAAGCTAAGGCTGGGACGAATCTACACGCTTCCTCTAACTAATCCTCTTGGGGAATCTTTGGGATAGCATTAGCGTTTAATTCACAACCATCCCTCTCAAGAAGAAACCATGATATTCAGATTAGTTCGACTATATAAATTCAGAGTTTTGTAATTATAGTAGAAGGAGGTGGAAGCTGCTACATTCGCTACGCATGTGAGATTGAATTGACTTTCGCATGTAAAAAAAAGTTGATTTTCGCATGTAAAGATTAAAAGTGGTGTTTGGCCACTGCGTTGAATTAGTAAATTTAAGTTAGGAATCAACGAGATACATTAGGTTGAGTTAAATAAGTTACTTGCGCATATTTGCTTCATAATCATTGCTTTCTCTGTACTACTCCTTCGACATTCACTTTGAGAATAAGTTGTTGATGGTTATTGTGTTTGAGTAAATAAATAATTGTTATTATGGAAGTCTCTAGTTGTGCTTTCATTCTTTCCCCACCCTTAGATAGGCAAGATGGTGAAGGAGAAACTTCAGGTGTAAATCGCTCACAAGGCTAACGACAAGCATATAATCCAGTTGTTGTTGTTGTTCTCGTGTCCATGAATAAATGCAGTAGATATCACTAAATTCCGTCGAAAGTCTTGATCACTGCCTCTGCTATTCTGGGAGCATCAGGGCTGTACAGGAGTTCCCGCAAAGAGTCCCTCAGAGGGACCATTCCCATTTTTAGTAACTTCGTTGCGACGGTTGTGCATTCCAAGATGTGATTGGGCGTCAGTTGAAGATCTGGGCAGTGTTTGCATTGAACATATGATCTTGTCTTGTCTGGGTGAATCTTCATGCCCTTAAGGTGTTCAGTTCTCAATCTGGCAATTGTGGATGTTATAATTCGGGGACAGTCAAATTCCGTAACTAGGGGTTTTTTGAAAGTGTGATTCATAATTCTATGTTTGGCTACTGCGTTAGCATCATCAAGTGTGATGGTGGTGCACTTATGTTCGATGTCTCTAGCTTCTTTGGCGAGGCTATATATATATATATATATATATATATGCACATTCATTACCCTCAATGTTGACATGTGCGGGTATCCATTGCAGGATACAGGATTTTCTTTTGTTGTGCAGCTGTTCTAGAAGGGTAATAATATCACAGGAGATGTTAGTCTCTCCGTTTTTTATGGCTTCTATAGCTGACATTTGCCATAATGAATATCGTAGGCTTCGATCTGGTTACTGCCGATCAGGTGGCATTAGCAACAACACAGCAACAACAAATTGTCAAATCAACAAATCAGAATTAAAATAAGAAGTACTACCAGTTTTAAACTAAGAACAATATGATAATTTGAACAATGTTTATTCAATAAATAGCTTACGAATATGTACAAATCCTTCTGCTCATAAAATACTTAAAAAAATTGAAGTATCCATGAGTTTATTTTTATCAATGTTTACATAATAAAAGACAGTTTTAAACAATTCTCAGGGGTACCTCTGCAAGTGATCTTACAGTACATATTTTTTTTAGAATATTTTTAGCTGTGATATAACTAACTGTATTAACTATTTTTACTCTGTGAAATGAACACACCAAATGAAGTCTTAGAAATTACACTGGAAATTTGTAACGGAATAGTATTTGTGATATTTTCCTATATATGTCCCGGGAGAGATTTAGGTATTACTTATCACGGAAATAGTATCTATTCTAAAAGAAAGGGTTATTCTTTCCAAATATGGCTTTTATTGATAATACAGAGAAATATATAGCCTTAAAAATGTATAGAAAATAAGAAGAAAATAATGAACAGTTCTGTTGCCAATTTCGTTTGTTATATTGTGCCTTTCAACAACAGAGCCAAAATCTTTAGATTAATGTCATAAAAATGAATTTATATTACTATGAAGGTAAAACTATATATATATGTAAGGATAAATCATCTCAATTATCATAATTATCAGAAATTTTATAAGGTTTTAACACGATTTTGAATATAAATTCTTATCATTTTCATTAGGCATTACTGTGTTTTGCCAAAATCAGTTTTTCCTAAAAATATACAGCTAACCTTAAGAGAAATATGAATATTAAGTATCCAATTAAAATAATATCCAGAAGCATTATTTGAAATAAAAGAACAATTTAGGTTTAAAAGAGAAAAATGAAATAAAATTCTACACTCCAGATATTTTCCCAAAACTTGTCAGTTCCATTTAGTAACTTGAGAATTAATGATGTCATGATAATAAATATGGTACGAAGCTTATATATTTTTAAATGAACATTAAAATGGATTGTATTATTTTCTGAGTATGGTTAAATTAGTTGTGAAATATAGTATTTACTATTAAAAATATAAGGAATTACAATCTTTACCTTTTGTTAAAAGCTTAGATATTTTTGTCCCTTAACAAAATAAATCCACTACTCTTCATCCATTAATCATGTATTTTATTTATTAGGATTTGTTCTGAAATATTGCTTCTCATGTGCATATCAAAAATTCTCACCATACCTGTGATTTACTTTGGAAATATGTTGCAGAATTTCTCGAAATTCCTTAAAAGATCGCGATAGAAGTTTTAATATTAGAGCGTATTATCAAAAGAAAAAGAAGGTAAAACTGATTTTTGTAACATAATGTGCATTGAAAGAATATTAGTCTAACATAGCGAAAAGAACGACAGAGATGAAATAACGACAAAAAGTATACATTTGCTTTTTCTTGAAACGAGCAACCTTCTGTTGGTACTCAGAATTGCTTTCTCGTTTCTTTCTCTTATTCATAGATGAGAGAATAGAAAAAAGGCAACTTGTATGGAAATAAGGAGAAGAAAGACAGTATCCATCCGGAGTTTTAATAATTTAATCTCTTTCGAAGCGCTGCTGGAATATTGATGGGTTCCTTATGCTCCAGAGTTGTAACATTGCCATGCAAATTCCATCAACACATGGAGAATTAGGTAGCAAGAGGGAATGCATACGAGCACACATTTTTGCATTATTTTTTCTAGGGAAAAAATTCATGCTCCTAAAAATGAAAGAGATGTCTCTGAGGAATTGAAATTACAGTCTTCGCCTTTTCAAATTACTTTTTAAGTACTTGGTCCTAAATGTAAAATTTAAAATTTTTTCAAAGATAACTTTCCATGGAATCACAGATAATACATTTTAAAAACAATCATAAAAATGACAACATAATATAGGCTGTAAAATTGAGAATTCTAGAAAAGTATTTTTTTTTGGCAAAAAATTTCAGCTGCAGATATTTTTGCGATGTACACTAGAGAAGTATGAAGAATGAATCATCTAGAAATTAAAATAGACGTAATTTTTGAAGTTTAAAGTATAATTTATTTATTTTTTGATCCGATAGCTATTCGATTGGATGTTTAGTTTAAGGTATGCAACTACGTTCGGAACTGTAATTTTGCAAAAGCGCATAAATGGATAATTTTCATGATATTTCGTGTTATTTAGATTAGAATATATGCATACAATTGTTTTAAGGACATTTTGACAAACAATTTATTTAAATACAACATTTCGGCAAAAAAATAACTTAGAATAATCTTTATTCCAAATGTTCTAATTTTGTGAAAAATGCTTCTATTATAAAAATATTTTGCCTGTATATAGCTCAGACCTCTGTACAGAGGCTCAACTAGAATTTTTGAAATATATAACTTATAAATGGGTTTATCCATATTTTACGACAACAGAGGGAAGCAATTTTAAGAAAAAAACGCCAATAATTATTTCAATTGGTGGTAACTATGAAAATAATGTGAAATTTTCAAAAATTCTAGTTGAGCCTCGGTAGAGAGATCTGAGCTATATACAGGCAAAATATTATTATATTGGAACTATTTTTCACAAAAGGAGAACATTTGAAAAAAAAAAAGATTATTCTAAGTTATATTTTTGCTAAAATATTATATTTAAATAAGTTTCTTTTTGTCAAAATGTCCTTAAAACAACTTTATGAATGTATTCTAATCTGAGTGACACTAAATATCATGAAAATTATCCATTTATACCCTTTTTTAAAAATCTCAGTTCCGAACGTAGTCGCATACCTTAACGTATTATGTTTATGGACGGGGATAAATAACGAAGGAGAATAGACTTTAATTATCTACTTTTTGGATAGATGATTTCATTTGATAAAAGAAAAGTATTCTTTTAATAGTACAATCTGCCTGCTAAATCAATGCGTAATTCAATGATTATAAAAAAAGGAAATAGTAGAAACGCGTTTGATACCCTGTAGCGAGCTGCAGAATGTAAATTTTCTCCTTGATCTGTTTATACAGATCAGA
Organism: Trichonephila clavipes; assembly: GCA_019973935.1. Classification (NCBI taxonomy): domain Eukaryota; kingdom Metazoa; phylum Arthropoda; class Arachnida; order Araneae; family Nephilidae; genus Trichonephila; species Trichonephila clavipes. The sequence continues at coordinate 31,828 of BMAU01006484.1, read as the reverse complement.
ATGATGTATTGAAAAATTCCTGCTGTTTCTTTACATTCAACATGTATAATTAACACAATCAACTGAGCAGCAACACGATTGATGATGTAACTTCAAGCCAAAATAAAATAATCATGATAAATACTCACCTCAATATCATCCCCCTTTTCCCATTCACATCCAACCAATAGAATATTTTGAAGCTTTAAAAGAATTAACAGTCAATAGTGTTTTCCTCTATGTTGTCTGTTTAGGATCCTACTACGAAATTGCAACTCTATCAGTCATTTTACCGAGACTCTTTACATATCTTTTTATTTTTAGGTAGAAACGAGAGAACTGGAATGTATGTATTTATGTTGAGGGGGATGAAGCAATAGACACTGCAAAACTCAACTTTTACTTAATCCAGTGCTTCTCAAACTTTCAATACTGGCGCCCCCCTTTTCGATCACAATTTTTATCGCGCCCCCCTTATACATTAATAATGTACTAAATGCAATAATAATGCACTTTGACGTTAAAGCTACAAAAGGCGATCTGAATTATAAACCATACAAATTAGTAACATAAGTATTAAATTTTGTATACTACTTTTAAGCAAAAATAAATAAATAAAATAAGATAATTATTATGTTAATTTTTCTTTCTCTAATTTTTAAATTGAACTTATTGCAAAATCCGGTGGCTGCTTAGAAGACAAAATATAGATATCTGCTAAATATAGAAAAAGAACTCAGAGGGTCAATTTCTATTCATAAGGATTCTTTATAAAAACTTTGCTTTGCAAGACAAGCCCATGGAAATCGTTAATACATATTAAACTTGTTCTTAATTTAGTATTAATTAATTAGTTATAAAATACTCTGTGCAGCACTGATAAATTAAAAGCATACCGGCTGAAGTGCCCGCTCTTTGCCCGAGTTCATTTATAAGAAAATAAACATTATTGATACAATAGCTGAATTGTAAGAAGAGCAAAGCCAAGTGCTCGACAATGCCTACAAAAATGTAAAATGATCTTTTAAAATGGTTGCTCAAATTATAATTAGTTTTAAGCGAATTGTAATTTTAAGCCTCACAGAATTAGCATTTATAATTGATGTTAAATAATGAACAATAATATAAATCTCCGATGAAGAATAATTGTATTATTTTTAATATTTAAAGCGAACAGACTTCAACATGTTTTAACCCGGGAGCAGGCACGCACTCGATACAGCCGAGCGGGGTTATTGAGTCAACCCAATCCGTTTTTTTTAATAATTATTTTATTGTACACGATACAAATCGAGATTTCAGTGAATAATTGAACTAAGAGAAAGTTTACTTACCTACTTTCAAGAACTTTTCAATTTTTCTTTGGTAACAAATAAACAGTTTTGTCAGAATTAACGATTTCGTAATCTGTGTGTCCCACGCGACCACTTCCGGGTAAAATTGTATTCATTATGATAATATGCATGTTACTGCAAAAAATTGTGCAAAAAGTTTTTTTTGCACGGAAAAAGCGCAACAGAGAAATACATTACTTACAACTTCCCTAAATGAGAAACAAACACGTAAGAGAGGGGTTATAACTAACTATACCAATAACTTAGAAGGCCATACAAATTACAACTATAATGTGCAGTATTTCAAAAATAATGACAGTGATGAATTTTTTATGTTCCTAAATTTCTTCGAGTCTGGGATCTGTTTTTCTCTGAAAGAGTTGTATGTTAGGCTTAAAAAGAAAGCGTAGTAAAAAAATCTCTCATCATGGGATTACAGCAAATCAAATAAAAGTTTTTTTATTTGGTTATAGAATCAAAGATAGCTAATTAGGTGTTGAAGAAGTTTTTATTTTTGATGACTTAATATCGCGTGCCTATAAATTATATCAGAGTAAAAGTGCATTTTTTATTATGTCTGAAAGTAATTTGTTTTAATTCATTGCAGTAAATTAATTATTTTTAAATCTTTTATTTTCGATATACTCGCGCCCCCCTCGTAAGGTTGTCGCGCCCCCCAGGGGGGCGCGACCCTTAGTTTGAGAAACACTGACTTAATCTAATCACAACATCTGAAAGGAAAGTAGCAACAAGAGCAAAGGGAACCTTAAATATTAATAATAATAAAAGATTTACTTAAACCTCAAAAGATGACATCGAGTCCCACACAACTCTTAAGATTCAATTTTAGAGCACGACCTACATGTAGTTTCGGGAAAATAAATCTAACTCTCCTATTTCAGTCTCAAATAACGCGTAGATAGTCTCCAATGTAATGTTACTCCGTACAGTCACAAAAACGTCTCCGTTCAATGAGAATTATAAAAACTCCTCACCTTTCTTTCCTATTTTTTCTCATCTCTTTAAATAGTACTCTTAATTTGTATACATTAAGGTTTCCTCAAAAGGCAATGTTCTCAAAAATCAAGCAATAAAATATATAGAGAGTTCTCTAGAGGCTAAAAATCATATTTTATGCTTAAAAACTCATTAATAGGTTCAATTTAATAAATATATTGCTTTTTAAATCAAATATTGTGTGGATTTTGGATTTTTAAAAATATTGTAAGATTTTTAAATCCAATAGTTATAAATCCAATAACTTCATATTACAATCAACTAGCCTCCTAATCATTTTCAACTTGTCTAAAGAAAAGCTTCATTCAAATTATTCTGCAACTTCGTTGACTTGATTTTGTATTTTTTTTGCTACCTTACAACATTTTTGTTTTGGTTTTGTTACTTTAGTGTTTGATTTTGTAATGTACTTACTTAACTTTGTAACCTAATTGCTTTTGTAACTTTACTTGTTATTGTAACTTGTAACTTTTTTTTCTTATTTATCTTACCTTGTTTTACTTTTCTCTGTAAGCCTCGGAAGATACTTGTGGTGCACGAGAATTGTTTTATCTGTATTCAATTGAAAAACATTGTGTGAAAGAAAAAAAAATTCTCTTACAGAGCATAAAATACTCCAAATGGCTCACTTTTATCAAGAACTAGTGAGTAAATTCAGCAGTAGTGAATATTTTCATTGAATGTCAAGTAGAACAATGAACGAGACTCCGTCCCTTGTTTGATATTGAATTTATATCTCTAATTATATAATTGGTATTTTTATTGCAGATTCTTTTGTTATTTTTTATAGGATCAATAAATTTAGAATGAAGTTATTACTGTCTGTTCTAGTTAAATTTAAAATGAATTTAGTACTAAAACATTGAAACATATGATGATTATAATCTTTTTAATTACACTCCATTTTCAAAATAATATATATATTTTATATGTACAAATTTTAAGTAATATGTTTTTCCCTTACAATTTCGCTCTTATTTAAGAATGTTTTAATTAATTAGAATAAAGCCGAAGCTAAATCATTTACTTTTCAAAGAGAGAATAAAATATTTTACAAAAACAGTCCTTAAAACGAAATAATAGAAAGAAGTATAGATGTTTGAAATTAATAAATTAATATTAAAAATAATTGTAATTTTTACACAACAATATTGCAAAAGCTATATTATTTGCAAAAGCAAATCTTTGAAAGTTTTTTAAAATGAAATTGTTCATAAGTGAGTACTAACGTCGCGCATTATTCAGCTACTCGAGGGCTTTTGGCGACGGACCTCGTAATTTTCAACCATGGTCAAATGACAAGGATGACATCTGATGCGATTATTGAATGTTTTGCTTACGGCATGGGACTCAGCGTTTCTCAAACTGTGTGGCGCGCCCCCCTTGAGGGGCGTGATAACTCTACAAAGGGGGCGCGAGCATATTGAAAAGTTGAAAAAAAAAACTAAAGGTTATTCAAAACATTATTAATTTACTGAAAGTAAGCAGACAAAATTCTTTCTGACATAATAAAATATAAAACACACATTTACACTGATATAATACACTTATAAAAGTACCTGTACTGTACAATGTATTTTATTATTAATTTAACAATATTAAGTTAAGAACAAATTTGATAATTACCAGCGACCCCATGGGCTTTTATTAACACTTATCTTGATGATTTGAACGGTTTATAATTAATTCCTTAACTGTCGATTAAAAGTTACGTGGTTTGGTACCAAATGCCACGGTTTTCCACGTTTATGTGTGTATTTTGATGTTTTATTGGGAGGGGGGAGGAAAGGAATAAATAAGAAAAATCCTCTGAAATAAGTAAATCCTTTGCAAAGACTGTCAAGGTTCTTTTATTGTATACCAAAACCTTAGGAATAATTTTATGGATAGCAGTGCACAGAAAAGATCGCACTTCGGAAAGACGTATATATACGTCCAGATGATTAATGCTTTGGCTGAGCGAGACGTTTATATACGTCGGTGGCACATAAGAGGTTAAAGTCGTACACACAGAAACACACACAAATACACACACACAAACACAAACACACACACAAACACACACACAAACACACATACACAAACACACACACACAAACACACACACACAAACACACACACACAAACACACACACACAAACACACACACACACAAACGCACACACACAACACACACACAAACACACACACAACACACACACACTACACACACACACAACACACACACATACACACACACTGTAGCTTTAGTGTAAAAGTATAGTATTATTGAATTCAATACAATCTTATTAATTGGAGGGGGGCGCGATGAAAATGATTGAATATTGGGTCGCGAGTATTGAAAGTTTGAGAAGCACTGGACTACTATTATAGTTGACTAACACACTTTAGTAGATTTTCGTGAATGACAATTCAGAATAGAAGACATGAGAGACGTAAGAAATTTATAGTAAATATAACTACAATTTTTTGAAGTTCTGAAAAAAATATAAATAAACTCGAAAGTTATTTTTTCGTAGAGTATGAAGGATTATTTAGTTAACATATATATGGAAAAAATAATTGTAAAAGTTATTTAAAATAATATCATGCAATGTAAATGAATTGATATTCTTTCTGGTCATCATTAGTAGTTTGAGTATTTAGAGTATAATTTAAATGTTTGAGTTCTAAAAGGAATGAAAAATAACATAAAGGATTTATTTACAGTTTCTTAAGTTAATATTCGGATATCGGATGTTATACCACCGATCATTGAAACTCAAACATATTCTACATTTTTTCCTATGCACTTGCATCACATTTCACGGATTTTTCTCTGACTATCTGTTTGATTCCAGTAAATTTTAAAAATCCTTGCTTTTGGAATATATATAAAGTGAAACTTCAATTACTGTTTACATTAATTTGAGAGATTTTGAAACTGAGGCTTGAAGATGTATGTGAGGGAATTTAGATATAGAATAAAATATAAAAAAAGAAAAAAAATCTGGCATTTCCCCCCCTTTTATATAGTCAGTAGTATATTTGACTACATAATGGATTAAATTTATTTAGAATGCAACAAAAATATAGCAATGCATTGAATGAATTGTAATTGAAGTCAAATTTTGAGGAACCAAAATTTACATATTTATATTTTTATAAAAAAATGCAACATGATACGAAAGCAAAAGATAAATAATCAATAAGAAAACATAATTTTTGGTTTCCTTTGATTTTAATCCTTGATTGATAAAAGTAAACAAGGAGTATTTTTGCTTAGATGTCAGAAATTAAGAATAGATTTAGAAAGTTGGTAAAGGGAATCTAACCATATATTTACAAAAAATAGCCGATAGATCTTGAGAAATCACTTAGGTAAAATGTATTATTGAAAATGAAATTTCTGAAATAACTGACGAGAAATACTTAAATACTCTCGTGAAGTACCTCTAGTTCTCCATTTTTAAAAAAAATTCGTTAAATTAAGGATTATTGATTTATTAATATGAGAATACTCACTAAAAACTTCTCAGGAGCTTATAAAATCATTCTTTTTAAATGTGTATACATTAAGGTATCCGACTACTTGCGACAACTTTTTTTTAAAAATAATCGATACATAAAGAATTTTTTTGTGGTTTTTAGATTTATATATTTAGTACATTTTCCGAAGAAAAGACTAAAATTAAGAATTAAAAGATAAATTATTACTACTAAAATGGGAAAAAATGGGTAAAAATTGACAAAATTTTACATAAACGGGACCCACTCTGTACAAATAGTAAATGAACAAATTCTCAATTTTTCAATTTTGATGTATTACTTTGCTATTACTTTTTAAAGTAACCTTGAGGATAAGAGATATTTTAATTTTTACAAAAACTAGAGCACTTTAACTTAGTTGTTCTATGAAATTGCTTAAAAAACAGTGATTATATCCACATAAAAAATTGTAAATTTTGTAATAAAACAATGATTGATAAATCTGACGATTAAAACACTTCTACAGTTATACAGAACATACACAAAAAATTTCAGCAAATTGTTTCGCAAACTTTTTGAGCAATCGTTGTCCCCGTTTGAGTTTTTCGAAAAAAAACACATTTCTCTTCGAGTCTTTTAACATTTTTAAAGTATATACATAGAAAGTTCCATACATCTCTGTTACTTCTAATTAAACCAGAGAGAGAGCATTGAAATAACAAATAATAAATATGTCATTGTATTATTAACAAGTAATAAAAAAAATTTTAAGTCAATTCCTACTTAGGTGAACAAAGAAAACTTTTATTTTAGCTACTTTTTATTAACTAGTTACAGTTAATATAAATATGTATATACATATGACAGAATCACAACATTAAGTGATAATTAATTATTATTAATTATCATTAAAATATCGTAATGTCATTCAAAACAATCGTGTATATAAAATTTCAGTTCAACTGAATGCTTTAAAACGTGAGAAAAATATCTTTTAAAGTTTTGACCCAAGTCATTAAAAATGAAACCAACGTGGCTGTATCTGTAATTCTTTAAATAATTGGTTTCAGTCAATTAATTTGATTAATTATAATTATATTATCGTCTTTTTACCCAAAACAATAGTGCATAGAAAAATTCAGATAAAATGAGCCCTTTATAAAATGTGAGAAAAAAGAAACTTTTCAAGTTGTGACACAAGTCACCAAAAGGGTCACTAAGTCGTCAAAACTGATGCCAACGTGGCTGTATTTAAAATTATTTAAATAATTAGTTTTAATCAATTAACTTTTATTAATAATAGTTAAATTACTGTATTGTAATCCAAAATAATGATGTACATAAAATTTCAGCTCAATTGAGCGCTTTAAAATGTACTTTATTAACGATTGAAAATTCTACCAAGATTAGATAAATATATAGAGAGTATGAGCTAATAGTAGGAATTGAAAAAAAGGAAATGATTATTTGATTTGAGCAATCATTAACCTCGTTTGGTTGAGACTTATCAAAACTAGATATGTACCTATTTTTAGAAGGAAAAGCAGCATATATATTAAAAAGATTTTTTCTTGTTTTATGAATAATGGTTACATTAATTTCGCATGAATTAACTAAAGTACGTTAAATCCTTTCATAAAAGACAAATGGCGTTATAAATTGAGTGATAGAAATGACACTTTTACATAAGACAAATTAATATATTAATCCTTTTATTCTACCAACATATTTAAAATTATCACTTTGTGAGGAAATAAAAAAGTAAATCGTTACTTGACAAGCAGAAATTTACTAAATACACTTTAAGGGGAAAAGGTAGAAGTTGAAATTATGTTATTTCATCTCCAAATAACTTCTATGGTCTCTATTTGAAGTTTAGCTGTTTTCCTTCTTTACTCGATTGCTTAGAGAGGCAACTTGAAAAAAGCATATAGAAGGTGCACATCCTTTTATTTTTTACATATTTGCAAAGACTTTAGAAATGAAAGAGACGAGATGAAACGATGGAATCAATAAAACTATATAAAATCATTCCAAATAGCGTAATAAAAATAAGAATGAATAACACTATTTACAAAATAGAAATACAAATTTAAAAGTCCTAGAGATGACAAACACGCACATTTGAAAATGATATGAGTATTGTGAATATTTTAATTAAAAAAAAGTAGATAGTGTGTTTAGTTAAGAAAAAAAAATTCTTTTTTAGGATATATTTGAATTCTTTACTAATACATACAAAGAGGAAGTTTATTGATGTAGGGAAAATAAAAATTTGTAATTGTAAAGTTTTGTGTGTGCATTTGTCAAACATTTAAACAGTTTCTTACGTTTGATATGAAGTGTTTTCTAGTATTATTCGCCATTTCTTTGGTTCTCATTTATTTAATTCATCCACAAATATTTATTTAGTGAAGTAAATGGTGTACATTATTTGAATGAATAAATAAAAACTTAAATAAATAATTTTCAAACTAAATCTTTTGCACAAAACATTTTCAATATTGGATATAAATTATTCTATATATTTTGCTTTAGTTCTAAAATACATTTTTTAATCCCCAATTTTTTGGTAAAAAAGTTTTGAAAAGGCTAATTTTAGAAAAAGAATGTATGTTAGTTTTTTTTCTAAAAATAATATACGAAAATGAGTAAACATATTATAAAAGATAACTTTACTTTTTGTATGAAATCATGTTTATCTTTGGATGCAGTTTTAATTAGAAGAAAACCTTTTGATATTATATTTATAAATAAGTTATAAGATTTATTTAAAAAAATATTGTTCTTATGCAACACTATTCAAAAGTTTTCATTTTCTCAATAAAAAGCAAATTTAGAGTTTTTGTTTTGATTTACTGTTTGTTGCAGAATTGGAGAATATTATATATAACATTATATAAAAAGTTAAAGAATTAGGTATGATTGAGCTATATAATATATATGGTATGATATTAAAAAAATGAATGCTTTTCTTAGAAATTTACAAATATAATTAAATGTCTAAAAATTATTTCTGATAGCAATATGTATCAGGATGTACATAATATATTCCGTCTTTTGAAGCTTTTTTAAATTTACCGTTTATAAAACTATTTGATACACGACAATGAAAAATATTTTTTAAGCTGATAATACAGGTTTGAATGAATTATATAATGTATTGAATAAAAGTGTATAGTGCAATACTGTAATTGAACCACTATAAACAAGTGAAGAAGAGTGAAATTATGCATCAAGTGTAAATTTCTCAGATTACCCTGAAGAAAATTAGATTACCTTAAAAAGGATAAAAATATTAGAGTTCATTATTAGTTTTGCTTATATAATTAAAAGCTTCCCTGCAGGATATCCGTTAATTTAAAAAATTCCATATTTATTCAAAATTTACCTAAGAGTAATGCAATATGACATCTTGATGTCTGTTCAGAAATTTTTTAGTTTTTTTCTTGTTGAAAGTCCTCTCAGTAAACCGTATTAATTTTACCGTTGCTTTTCAAATGCATGTTGTTTTTGTCCCCTAGTATCAGAAGTCAATACTTTGTAATTTTTGTAAGCTAATAAGCACTTGCAATATGAATTTTATTATAGTTTATCGACGTGGATATTCCTCTTCAATTGTATTTTTCCTTTTAAAACTGACCAAATAAATATACAAGTCGATGTAAATATATCTCTCAGTGTATTCCTTTAGGGCTGTGTGGTCGCTCTGGAACTTGGATTCTCACTGACTTCCCTGTAATTCAAGGATCTTGTAGTACTTTTATATATATATAGTTTCTTAATACCTCCTCTCCATATATTAGCGAATCCTGCGAGGCTTTTTTCGACACCGAGAGTATTTAACAATAAGGGGACTAAATAATTCTCGTTTCTCCTCGCCAAAGTCACAGCCTTCACTATAACTGTTGGGGCGAACTGTTGGTCATTTTTGAACTACAGTTAAAAAAATGTCATCACATCTTTGTTCCTCTTTAGAAAGAATTCAAAATAATATTCATTGGCCATAGCGCACTTTTTTGTGTCAACTTTACATGGGCGCACAAACAATGCAAAAAACTTTAATTGCTCAATTTAACTAAAACATAGTCCACTTCATTCATTTTATACTTTGATTACATTGAAGTTGTTCCGACGTAAATTTGGACCATCGAGATGGAGCAGTCAGCGAGATTAGGACAAAGTAATAACGTCATTGAATCTTCAAAGAGGAATATTAAAAGATAAAATTAATAGAATTTCAAAGTTTTCAGAGGTATTTGAAAAGAACGAAGTAATAGAAAGAATAGCGTGGATATAAAGTAGAGATGTGTAAAATTGAAGACTAATATCTAAACTCTCACTCAACAATATATGGATGCCTCTGATAACGTTGACAAAGGATTCACTAACTGTTTTGGACAAATGTCGGAGAAATTAGAAAAAATAAAGGTAATCTTAAGAATGCTCCTTTCTCGAAATGGAAACTGCTGATCAAAATTTGGAAAATGCAATTGGTGTTGCTCCCATTAGATTACCTTAGATGTCACTCGAACAGTCTTTGGGGTAAATAAGAAGACTTGTAGATATTTAACAGTATATTTTTTACAATAATTGATGAAAATAATAGTTTGGATGAAACTTAGAAGTTTTTTTTATTTCAAATAATTTCTTAAAGGAAAAGCGAAATCTGTTGAAACTTGTGAACACACTTTTTTGATTGTTTTCCGCCTAATTATACCGATTTGAAAATAAGGGAACAACTGTAGATGCTTATATCAATTAGTAAACTTGGAAATAACCAAATAATCCACATCTAAGTTAAGATATTGTTAGATAATATTATACGATAAATACGATCATTAAAAGTGTTAAAATGTGAAAGAGAGAGATGAATGATTTGTCATATATATTTTAATGTCAAATATTAAATATTAGCTTGAACTAACTTGTTTTACAAAACCCCTTGGAAAATAATAAATAAAAAAAAATAAAGAAAAATGAACTAATCATTAAAACAAGTAATGTTCCACTCTTTGAAGACTTTTTAAAATTTTTGGAAGAAAAAACTGTATTACTAGAAAGTTTAAACAAGAATAGCAATTTCTTACGAATTTCAACTTCTTGCGCAAAAGCATCAAATCAAAAACAAATTTTTCATCATAAGACCGATTCAAGCATGCTTGTATTGTAAAGATAACCACCCTATTAACCAATGCTCAATGTATAAAGGAAAAAAAAATGTTTCATGAAGAATTAATCTCTGAAAAGACACGAGTTATGTTAAAAATGTATATATGGTTCCTATGGTGTTTCATAGTGCCATTCAAGATATTGCTTTTTGGTATGCTGTAAAATGACTCACCATTATCTGGTGTGTAAACTTTCTGTTGAAAGTTCGGTAGCCAGGGAAAATAATAGAATCGCAACAAAGTAAAACAGTGAATTGCCAGAGAACGCTGCTGGAAAGGAAATTCCGTCAACCCCTCTTTCTACATTGTTCGTAGGCGAAAATAACAAGCTCATACTCATAAATACTGTAGTTGTTTAGCTACGTGATTAACAGTGAGAAAAGCAAATAATGTGAGTTATTTTCTAAAGTGTGGTAGAGACAAGTATTATCACTACAGAGAGTGCAAACGCTTCAGGACTCAAAACAAAGAAAATGTTCCTGTACCTATGCATGGATAACACAATTATTCTTTTACATCATAAATACAAAATCTCCAGTCAGCTTTAAAATGACAATGGCGATTTCAAATGTAATATAGAATTATTTACAACTCCTTCAATTACGAATGTTACGCAATAAAAGAATTAAATGCTTCTGTGTTGAATATTCTAAGGGAAATAAATCTTTAAGACTCGGAGATTTATATGCTTAAAAAAATTCTAGCAGCGGGATTATTTTCCCAGTTTTTTGAAAATCGATAATATAAGAATGAAAGATAATGATTAAATTTTACAAAATACAGTGAAAGGAATTTAACATGAAAACGCTATAGGTGAAATATCTATTAACACGAAATAATACAACATTCTTGAAAAACTTCTATGCATTTCCAAGCATTTTGTTTCTTAGCACGAAACACAAACCACTTAACACGAAAATATTTCCGATCTAGGAATGAATAAAATACGGAAAACACCAGCCTCAAAGAGGAATATTAACGGGAATGTGAAATGAAAGAGAGATGGTTTTACATGTTTCGTAGAAAAAAGGCTAACTTGGCTTTGAAATACCGCCGGAACAGCCTAAGAAATAAGCCAATTTTGCTTATCTAAGCTGCGTTCACCCTCTACCTCTACAAATGCCACACAAACACATCTAATTTCTCGTCAGTTGTCTTTAGAAATTTGTGATAAGTATATTGGTGTGGGAGTAAAAATCACAGGGAATTTGGTTCGCGTTTTTTTCTATTTTTGAAGAATTTTCTTACGAGCACAATGACAAAGAACTCAGAGAAAAACAGTTAGTTCGCTTAAAATGAACATAGAGCTTCTCTTATGGCTGTTGATCAGAAACAGAAGATGAAAGGGGAAGACTGAAAATATTTTGGAATTACTTAATTTTGAGATAAATTTCATTAAGTTCTTTTAATTTGTTCATTAACTTGTGATGTCTTACGCGTCTTTTCATTAACAAGTCCTTTGGGTTCTTTGGGCCAGAATTAACCCTCTAACTGGACACCTTCCTCCTGAAAAGTTATTCCGAAAGAGTTTAACTCTTATTTTGCTATTCCCTTCAAAAATGCAACAGACTTTTTTCCTTTCCCCCTTTTAGAACTTGGGAGGTCGAACGGGGAAAATTTTACGACCCAGTTCGGTCGATTTGAAAAGTAAAAACCAAGAGATCAATCGTTTACAGCTAGCTGTTAAGTTGCCTTGGGCAATCTTCTTTGAAAGCGTAGATATCCTCTCTTGATCAATCCTCTTTGAAAAAGATACGGTGTTTCTTTCTCCCATATGTTCAGTCACAGTAAAATTAAAAACGAAATGAACGGTAAAAAAAAAGAGGAAAAAATGAAATAAATAGTATGTTAGAAGTTGAAAAATAATTATATTTTCTTCAAAGAAAATTTATTTTTCTGTCATTTTCTAAAAATTAATATATATATATATATATATATATATATTTTTGGTATTGCGATTTGAACCAGAAAAAAGCATCCTGTATTCATTTTTGAATATGAGAGTAAGAAAACGCGCTCACTTTCCTGTTTTTTAAAAAAGTAATGAGGTAAAAAAGAGCAAAGGCCCTATCTCATTTTTAAACAATAACACAATAAATATTACATACAATGATTATATTTATGAAATAAAACCGATCTTTCTCTATTCAGTTATACTTTTAATTTAAAATAGCATAAAAGGATTTCAATACTTTTAATTTATTTTAATTAAAATCATATAAAAGATATTTTTATGTTAACTGAATATTTTTCGGAAAAATTTAAATTTTCCTTCCTAGTGTTCTCTTTTTCGAACTTCTTGTATTAAATAAAAATTCCTTTTCTACATCGGCATTTGTGATGGACATAACACACATTCAGTCAATAATTTTTAATTTTAATGGGGGATATACTTTTTCAAATGCGCATGACAGTACTTCTAACCATTTTCTACTCAAGTTAAATTTCTTATCTTTTTGTTTCTTTTATTACAAGGAAAAATGTCACACATCGATAAATACATTTTCACACAATTCATTCATTACAAATTCTATTGTGAGAAAAGTTCTCCCTAATTAATTTTGTCTTTCAAAACAGTACACTTAAAACAATTTTGTTCAGTGAAGTTAACCGACAGTTCCACAATGTATTCATACCAAATTTTAAAAACAAATTTAACACTTGGAAATGTATCCAGTATTAAATTTTTTAGTATACACAAATATTTCCTGCTGTAGGGAAGATATAGTATGAGAGATGTGGTATGTGGTTGTAAAAGAATGTTTTCGTTCGTGTAGACTATTTTTGAAAATTTAAATATCACTGAAGCTGATCATATAACTGCAAATGAGCCTTATTTTTTATGTGTGCTGGTATAAAAATAAAACATTTTACAATATTAAACAGCCTATGGGTTTATATTCAATATCAAACTATTCGCAAAATGGCTTACAACTTCTATTCAAATTGTAAAGAAACTGAAATATAAATATATCTTACTGCAGTCAAAAATATTCATAATATGTAAGTATCCTATTCCTCCACTTATTTCAGTACATTTTAAAAACTGTAGCTGAATGCAATTTTTTATATTTATAAACGAGGCATAACAGCTCACACAGTCTTAAAAATGTCCTTATCATTTTTAAATATACTACTATAAAACGTATATGGATTGTAAGTTCAGTTGTAAAATCCTAAAAGCTTTTAGAGGAGCTAAAAACATGTAATTTTGGTCTGATCAAATTTTTAATATAACAACACACACACACACACACACACACACACACACACACACACACACACACACACACACCCACACACACACACACACACACACACACACACACACACACACACACACACACACACACACACACACACACACACACACACACACACACACACACACACACACACACACACACACACACACACACACACACACACACACACACACACACACACACACACACACACACACACACACAAATATACGTGTTATTAAGCAAATACATTTGAAAAATCAAACTTCCTTCTGAAATAAACGTAATTGAAAGAAAAATGTTTAACTGCAAATGAGTGGAAATACATGTTTATCTAAGGGGTATCCCCAAAGTGAGGTAATCCTCAAACTTAAGACTCAAACTCAGAAGCACAACAATCCATGAGGGTCAGGAACTACTGTGCCCATCATAATACACGTGACCATTGGACGCTGAGGTGCATGAACAGATGTCCCGATTTGGTGGTCTGTCTGAAGAGAGACCTTCAGTGTTTAAGACCCGAAGCAAGCTTGGTACTCATTTATCGACCCAATGTAGCGTGGATGAAAGGAAAGTCGACATTGCGCATCCCTTAATAGAACCCCAGACCTGTGGTGTGGAAGCACTATACACTTTCACTCAATCCTATTCGGTGAAAAATAAAATTTAATGTTAGAATCTTATATAAATCCCTAATGAATGAAGGAGTCCAAACTTTTTTTCCCCATGTAAACTGTTTAGACGGAAATGGTTAATTATGAACATTTCACAAGTTGCATAAATTAAAATTAACCGTTATAGTTAACATAAATTTTTCAGGGTACAAAAGGTGTATTTCGGCTGCATGAATTAATTTTAAAAGGAATACAGTTACGAAAAAGTAGTACAAATCTATCTAAAGTAGGGTTGGTTACCTTAGATATTGTCAAACACAACAATGTATTGGAAGCCAATTCCACAATTCGTTGTTATAAAAATGTATGGAAAATTACAAGATTTATTTTTGCATTTGTAATTTTTATATATATATAATTTTTCCTGGGAGCTTTAAAAGCTAGAGCGGCATCCATCAAAACCGCGGTTCTCTCTCTGTTTTTCCAGATCGCCCCTGACTAAGCCGGCTCTGCCATAGTAAGTGAAAATGCCGGATTTTGTTTGTCAAGATCATTTTATAGCAGACTGCATTTTTCATGTATTTTAGAGGGTCGTTTTATATTTTCTACATCAATATCTTAATGTCTGAATTTAAAATTACATTAAATTTTTGACATTCGCATCAATGACCATGATAATTTTTATTAGTATATGAATGTGTCATCAAACGATTACATGACTAATATTAACACACACATTATTTTAACCATTTAATTGATATCAAGTATAACATAACGCACACAAATTTTCTAAACTTTAAAATAAATATTTCGAAAACTACTTCAGATATACTCAAAATTTTTTATTCCTACGCTTTAGCTTCTCAGTTTTGCTTCTCTATGTAAGAATTTATTGTAATTGTATATTCATCAATTTTTTTAGTATATTTTTTGCTCTTAGCATGCGGTTTTCAACCGAATTGTATGAAATCTTCGAAATATATTAAATGGATGATTGAATATTAACGTCGCACTGTTCAGCTACACGAGGGCTTTTGGCGACGGACCACGTAATTTTGAACCATGGTCAAGTGACGTGGACGACACCTGAGCTGGAACCGCCTCTCCTAACTACCCCACCACACCAACGGGAGGACGTTTCAGCTCTCGACAGATTTAACGTGCATCGCTGCCCTACACGGCGGGTCTTTAGTGGTACTGGGCTCGAACTCGTGACAAAGCAAGCCACGTTCCGATACTTATACCACTCGGCTACCGCGGCCGAAATATATTAAAAGATACCAAAGGAGCTATATAATAAAATTTGAAATTTTTATTATACTCAAACAATTGCTAAAACTTATGGTAAATAATTTTTAACTGCGCGATGCATTTTTTTTTTCGAAATTTCAAATGGAATTTCTAACATAAAATTTCTAGCTTTATAAGGTCGAGATTTCAAAACATATCCAGATTTTAATTAATTATTCAGTTAGCCTTTAAAAAAGATAAATGTTGAGGTATTTTGTATAAATAGATATTTTTGAACAATATATAATTCGAATGTTTTTCAATAGCTCGAATTTAAAATTGATTTTTATGTTTATTTATATGCATATAAATGTCTACTGTAAATGTTTCCGTATATTTTTGATTACTATTTATTCAAACATTCCAGTTATAAAAAAAATGTGTGAAAATCTTCATTCATGTTGTCTTTGATGTAAACTGAAGTTCAAGCACTTAAAATTCAAATATAATTCGGTGTATTTTAACAATATATAACCAGGCACTGTACTTAAACTTACCTAAACACTTAGGCTTTGAAATCTAAAAAAACAACAACTAATAAATCTTAATTAGTTTTTTTCTCGTTATTATTTTTATCAAAGTGTAAGAAAATGTTTCAAATGATTTGATGAAGTTTAAATTTATTCATTTTTAGTGGTTGGAAAATTGAAAAGGTTCCAAATATTAAAGAGTTTGATGTTTTATTAATTTTTTCGGTATCTTATAATAAAATAATCATGTTTCAAAAACTGAAAGCTTTGAATAAGAAAAATGAAGCGAAAGAATATACTTAAAAAAAGATAATTTGTCTAACTATATAAAATAGCAGATTGCCCTGACACGCCCCAACTTGTTACAGTTTGAAATTCATTTGAAACCAAAATGGAATTGTAACATATTTTACTTATGCGTTGGGACTTTTGGAAACTTTTAAAATACAAGCTAGCAAACACTTCTTGGGTTGTAAAGAAATTTCTCCCCGATTTTTTACGATTGGGGGGTCAAAACACGGGGTTCCCTGCGAGCCATAAAGCATTTCAGAAAAGTGCGGCTAATCCGCTTTTGAAAACGTTACTTGAAGGCAGAAAAATCCGTGCAGTCCATTTTCGAAGCCTCTCTAGTAGTCCGGAAAAATCCGTTCTGTCCAGTTGGAGGGTTAATATAAAGCAGAATACATTTTCTAGACGAAAACCTAGAAATTGGTATCACTATGTTTTGCATTACATAAATATAAAGTAAATGTTTTAGAATTTTGAATTTATGTGACTTAAGTAGAATTTTTTTCAGTGTTGGATAAAAATATAATAAACATTAAATTTAATCTTGCTGAAAATTGAATTAGAGTCGTTTGGCATATTAATATAAAAATATTCAATTATTAACTCATTTATTAAGAGAGGCAAACAACAAATCAAATTCTGAATAATTTGGATTTCTCTACACAGAGAAATTTAGGTTCATTGGAATTAAGTTCAAAATTAGATTCTTAAAGGTTCTAGTTTGAATTGAAATTATTGCTTGAGAAAATAGTTTAAAAATTAAAATTAAAGGTAATTATCATGTGGACAGTAAAAAACATTCCAATGTAACTAAAATGTTTTGTATTTTTCTCAAACGTTTAAATGAAACTGAGGATCATGGCTAAAAGATATTCATAGCTCTTTTGCATAAATTAAAAGAAGCATTTATTACGTAACACATACAGTTTTTCGTATGCAATTTTTTACATCTTGCAATCCATTAATAGTTTGTATTCTTTTTTTCGAAGAATTTTTAATGCTTGAAGTGAGTCAGAAATCGCCAGTGTAAATAAATTTTTTATGCTAGATAAAATGTCCTCAAGAAATAAGGGGAAACTTTTGTAAAAAGAGTCGCATAACAAAATGGACTCTTAAAAGGATTTTCTTAGGTATAGAAGCATAAAAAGAAAAAGGAAAACAGAAAAAGCTTTCCATAATATTTTTGAAAATGACTTTTGTTTTTGAACATAATAAACACATTTATTCTTCTTAATTTAATTAATAAATCTTTTACATTAATCATGTCATTTAAAAATTGGTTTACATTATTTTCATGCAAAAACATTTTTTTCTACGAAACATTTGTCAGTTTGTGGTGTTAATAAATTCACACACAAAGAATAGTTTTCCTAATTTTATTTATTAGTTTGCAAAAAAAATATATACGTAAACTAAATGAATGACATAACATATGAAATTAAAAAAAAAATATGTTTATGATATTATATTAAAGTAGCAGATATTTGAACTATTTGAATATAACATAATTTGTGTATGCTAAAACTATAAAAAAATAATAGTATTAAATTTAAAAAAAACATTGAGAGAGAGAGAGAATATATATATACACTGCTGGACAATTGCTAAGGACGGATAACACTATCATCCATAGCAACCACAAAATGAAAGGAAGCAAAATGTGGAAAATTAGAATAAGTGCGGGATATTAGTAAGAAGAGAAGTATGAGTATGCAAAATATTTTTCACGTCTGTTCATCACGTGATAGCGTTCATAAGAGCTTTAAAGGTTTTGACGCGTGTGGACAGTTGTTGTTTCAAGTCAAAGTTTTACAGTAAAGATTTAATAGACGAACTTAAAATTTTTGGCATGTCTTCCCGACATCACATAGAGGATTTTATGCGTGGCCGAATTATTGGAAAGATCGAAGAAGGGTGAAAAATAACAGATGTTGCCAGGGAGTTCGACATCGCTCACAGTGTTGTTTCACGGCTGTTGAAGTCATTTAAAACTACTGGAATGTGTAGTAGACAGCACGGGGAAGGTCGTGTTAGAAGTACGACGCCTGCAGAAAACAAATATATCGTCCTATCAGCAAAAAGGAACAGGCGCACCACAGCTCAGCAGGTGGCAAATCAGTTTCTTGCTGCCTCAGGAAAGCAGATCTCCCGAAAAACTGTTGCCAGACGTTTGAGGGGAGGAGGACTATACGCACGCAGACCTGTTGTGTGTGTCCCATTGACCAGACAGCACAGTACTGCCCGTTTGCAATGGTGTCAAGAGCATCACAATTGGACTGAACAGGACTGGGCATGCGTATTATTCTCAGATGAGAGTAGGTTCAGTCTGTCATTGGATTGTAGACGCCAACTGATCTGGCGCTAGAGTGGTACTGCTTATCGTCCAGAAAATATCCAGGAAAAGGACCGATATCCGACATGCAGTATCATGGTGTGGCCCGGCATCATGATCAATGGCCGCACGCGCCTACATGTGGTTGCGAATGGGACTATGACGGGCCAACGATACATTGATGAAGTTCTACTTCCTCATGTTCGTCTTTTCCGTGGTGCTGTCGGTGATAAATGTGTTTTTATGGACGACAACGCAACATGTCATTGAACACTCGCTGTTCAGGATTGTCTAGACAGCGAGGGTATTCAACGTCTCGTATGGCCAGCGCGTTCTCTAGATCTAAACCGCATTGAAAATGTGTGGGATGTTTTGGGGAGGCAAGTTGCAGATCGAAACTATCCTCCGACAAACAAGAACACCCTCATCCGTGCACTCACAGAGGATCGGGATAAATTGCCTCAACAGCTGCTGGATAATGTTGTGCAAAGTATGGTACGACATGTGCAATGTTGCATCACACTCCACGGTGAACATATCCCGTACTGATACCTTTCTTTAAGGTGCCTGCTGACTTTTAGATGCATTGTTCCATTTCTCCGTACGCAGATCAAATGAACATTTTTTTTCTTTCAGATGTTTCACAGCTTTTGTACTTTCAAGAACAATAAATATTCTTTATTCTAATGTCTGAACATTGTGGCAACTATATTTTATCCTACTAGGCCTCATGTCTCGCTTAATGTTATGCTACATAGCAATTTGTGATCCGTCCTTAGCAATTGTCCAGCAGTGTATATATAACTATGTGTCCTGCAGACAAATATAAATTTATGTTAAAAAAATTAAATTGTTATATTATTAGTTCTTTTAAAATATTTAATTACGTATATGATATACTTAATTGCACTCTATAAGAAGAAAACACGGCGCACCAAGAAGGAGTTCCCCGATTGTAATAAAATTTCGTATGCAAAAACATTTTTAATGAACATGCAAATGATAAAAATTGGTGTACAATGAATGAATAGCGGGAGCTACAGCGCATCAGAACTACGCACTCATTAGGTGCCTATAAGAAGCGATTCTTAGTCTGATGGTCAAAATTTCTATTACATTGCAATTTAGGATACATTTCAACAACTGAAAAAATTCTCCCGCAGCAGGATCTTCGCTCATTACGAGCAAATGTCAGAGTTTGAAAGATGCCGTATCATTAGATTGAAACAGACAGGTTGAGAAAATCGGGAATCGCTCGTCATATAGTGGTCGAAGCCATGCGGTCATTAGAAGTTGCTGGCAAAAATGGGTGGACAATAGCAGATTTCAGAGTCATGATGGTAACTGTTGACCTTGGGCCCCAGAAGGTAAGGGAGGACAGATTGATTGTCACTGTGCCTGATTCATCGTTATCAATATTCAGACGAGAAATTCGCACTCGAGTGTTCACCATGATCATTCACAGCCGGCTCATAGAGCGAAATTTACGCTCGTACCAACCGCTACTTTACCTGTTTCGAAACCTGTACACTGTCAAGCCATTTTGTAGTAGTTCTTGGCTCTATCAGGTTGAAGTCATGCTGACTGAGGACGTATAGTGTGTAGCAACGAATCCCGCTTCCGACTGTCTCCTGAAGATCATAAAAGTAATGTCTGAAGACATTCTCTGAAGACACTGCTTTCATTATTGCAAGGCACAGATGCCCTCATCCAGGAGTTATGGTCTGGGTTCCCAATTTTTTTAACAGCCCGCCCCCTTTGGTCGTCATTAGAGGCACATTTACAGCACAGGGGTACTTCGACGACATTCTGAGAACTGTTTTGCTACCGTTCGTTTAGCAGCATCCTGGCCTTACTTTTTAGAAAGATAATGCCAGACCATATACGGCACGTGTTGCTATGAACTATTTCACAGCTTTTCAAACCCTTCATTGGTCAGACATATTGCCAGATCTCTCTCCAGTCGAGCATGTCCAGGATATGATGGGAAGGCAACTGCATCTACCAGGGAATGTTGATGACCTGGCCCGACAATTGGAGCAAATTTGTGAAGAAATACTGCAGGAGACAATCAGGGGGCTTTATCACTCTATGCCACGTCAATTGGGAGCTTGAATCCAGTATAGAAGTGGGTCTTCACCTTATTGAGGTCGTTAACTTTGTTACTATGGAACTCTCAAAAATAAACTATTCAATTTTTCGGAACCAATTTTTGTCTCTATCGGACAACTCGTTCTTGGTACGTCTTTTTCTTTTTGTTATAGAGTGTATTTGAGCTGTTTCAATATATAACTAATACTTAATCCAATAAGCCATTTTCAATCAATTCAGATATGTAGATAATTAAGACATAAATGGCATGGGAACATTATACTGTCAAGGTTACGCTTTGAGTGCTTATTGTACAATACGGTGGATGGAGAGAATTTCTTTTTTTTTTTAGAATTTGAAAACCTACCGATGCGAAAAGGATTTTACTTGGTATATAGATGAAGAGAAAGTAAAATAACAAAAAAATTGTTTTTATGCTGAATACCGATACACAAGGGAAATGAAGTTTAGGTATTTGAGCCTTTTTTAATGGCAAAAAATCGAAGTAATTTTTGTTTAATAAAAACCGGCATTTTATTTAGTGCCTGTTAGCATTAATTGTGATTGGAAGACACCTACTAAATAGTTATAAGAGAAACAACAGATATAAATTTAACATCTTCTTTAGTATTAATGCCTTAAGAAACCTATTGTCGAAAGGACATTGGACGATTAAGCGGAAGACAGAAAAAAAGCTTAGATCGAAGAGACTTGATGGTGCTGGGAGACAGAGTATGTATTACGAATTGTGCACTGGAAAATGTACATTATATTATTCATTCTACATCACTTATCAATTATCATCACATTTCGTTAATTATATTGATGGAAAATAATTTTATTTGATTCCAAAATTATCTTTTCAAAATTGTGTCTTTTTCCTTTTTTCAATTCAATTAAGGTAATATTAAATTATGAATTTCCTAAAATTATTTCTTTCCTAAATCACAATACCACAGAATATATTTTTCCGCTTATGTAGGTTTTGATTAATAATACATTTTTCCTCCATAAAATATGATCCACCATATTATACAATATACTTACAAACATATTTCATGGATAAGGAAGTATGCATAGATATGTAATGCATATTTATAACTCTAACATGTTTGTATTGTTATTCGTAATGAAAAATTGTTTTGAAACCAATTTTGAAAGGATTAAATATTTAATCAAACTATTATACAGTCAGAACTCCAATAACAGTTTGTACTTTTAAGTGTTGCAATCGTGAAAAGCGTAACTCTTTAAAGTTAAATGACTGTATTTATGAGCTATTTAAGTTCATACTGTAATGTTCCTGTAATAGTTGACTTACTTATAGAAACTCCACTTATTATCTATGCAATTGTTCATATTTCACAATAAATGAAAAGTTAAAGTTAATTTGTAAATTAAAGTTATTTGATTGTATTTATGAGCTATTTAAGTTCATACTGTAATGTTCCAATAATAGTTGACTTATTTATAGAAACTCCACTTATTATCTAAGCAATTATTCATATTTCACAATAAATGAAAAAGGAAAGATTTAAGTCACGGAAAAACATAATAAATTTCTGTTTTATTTTCCGAGCTTCTTTTTCATTAAAAATTTATGCTTATTTTTTCTTTCATAGTTATGATCCTGTGTTAGACAATAGGCTTTTTTTACGCATTATACATGCTTTGATTTCACAAGCAGGAAGTGTTGCTTGAACACTGGTGTTTGACAACATCATATTAGAACACAATAAAATGTGATAATGTGAAAAAATATTTTTTTTCAAAGTTCATTAGGTTAAAATTGACTCTATAGTTGTAAGGCTTATTTCAGAAGCTTTTTTAAAATTAAAAATTATGCTAGGAATATTTTATTTTGTGCTTTTTTTATTGTAAAAACTACGTTAGAAGAAGAGAAAATGCTTATGTATATATATATATATATATATATATATATATATATATATATTCTGAATGACCAGTAATATTTATCACCTAATGTTTAACGTGATAACAAAAGTAATTGGGGCTGGAAATATTTTTAAGGTCAAGAATTCATTATTTTGGACAATATTATCAGATCAGGATTTAAATTTGTGATGATCTTTACAAAATAATCACAAAATGTCGCTTAATAACCCAATCTTGTGATTTAAACATACTTAGAGAAAAGCATAATATTTTAGGTGGAGCATCTGATGGGATAGCTTTAGAGAAGCTCCTGCAGAAATTTCCCCAAACTTTTTTAAAATAGTACAGGGAAGCAACACTAGATTCATTGGCAAGAATTTAATTTAATTTGTTTGATACGAATCTGTAAAACGATTAGAATTATCCTGTGTTAGAGATTCTAAATCTGTCATATTACCATGTTTTTATTTACTCGCTTTTTTGATTTTCCGGGTGGAATTTTGTGATGGATTTTAAACTAACTTCCCGATAAGCTAGAGAATTGAAATTTGAAACATAGCCCAGAAATGGATAATAATACACTCATGTCCATGAATTAAGGATAATTCAGAATCACACAGAAATTGAACTCTAAAATAAAAATTTCACCTGTAGAATTATCACACACCTCTTGAAGAATATACAAATTACAGGAAACCACCAGATGGCGCGGATAGTACGTCACAATGACGAGAGTGTAAGAGAAGGGTATATAAGGAATTGTTGCAAAGAAGTAAAATTGTTCACAAGCGCTTTAAAAGCCTTTCAGTGTAATAATCGCATAGTTATGGCACAAAGGAAGCATTTGGATGATTTTTTACTTCGTAGAATTATTGGACGACTGGAATGTTGACGTAGCCACCTGGAAGTATCCGAAGAACATGGAATCGTCCAGAGTGTCATCTCCAGGCTTTGACAAGGATTCCAAGATGATGGTAATGTGAGTAGATGTTACAGCATAGGTCACCCCCGAGTTACATCGCAGAATGAGGACCGGTATTTGGCAGTTACTGCCAAAAGAAATAGACGGAGAACAGCATCAGACCTGTCTCTTCAGCTCTCTTCAGCTACCAGTACGACAGTTTCAAGGCAGACCGTGTACAGATGCTTAGGGCACATTGGTCTATATGCTTGTAGGCCTTTCAGATGTGTTCCACTTACCGCAACTCACTGTCACCTGCGATTAGGCTGGAGTAGAGATCATGCATTGTGGACACCACAACAGTGGTCTTGTGTGATGTTTTCTGACGAGTCCAGGTTTAGTTTGCAGTCTGATTCTTGCTGGACTTTAATGTGTAGAGCGCCAAGTACCCGTTACCTCCAAGAGAACACCGTTAAACGACACCGTTACGTTGGTGCTGGATGACTCGTTTGGGGAGGAATTATTCTTAGCTCCAGAACTGACCTGCATGTTTAGAGTGTAACGACGACAGGCCACATCTATCGGGATGTCATTCTGGAACAACATGTACGTTTGTTTCGGGGCGCCATGGGACTTAATTTCTGTTTATGGATGACAACGCCCATATTCACCGTGCAAACATTGTAGACGAATGCCTTCGATCGGAATATATCACCCGTATGGATTGGCCAGCATACTCACCAGACTTGAATCCAATAGAGCATGTGTGGGATATGCTAGGCCGATGAATTACAGCCCGTCAACCCCCTCCCATTTGTCTACCGGAACTTCGGAGGACATTGCTTGATGAGCGGTGTAATATTCCCCAAGATCCGATTGATAATTTGATATTCAGCATACCTAGGCGTTCTAAGGCCTGTATTGCATCGTCCGAGAGACATACTCCGTATTAACCATCATACTAATCATGTTATACTGTTTTTTGTAAGTAGGTTCTTTTTTGAAATTCGCTCCAGGGAGTAAAAATCGCAATTTTTATTAATTATGTCAAACATATAGCATCTTTTTGCTCTTTAAATTTTGTTTAATAAATAGACTTTAAAATTAGTCAAATTTGTTTTGCTTCGGTCTCTTTTTTTTCCTGAACTTCATTATCCTAAATTTATAGACATGAGTGTATTTAAAGATTTATTAGAATAAACAGTTTTACATTATCATATGTGTGTGGATTTTCCTTATCATATTTCTTTATATTTAATGTTTAATACATTAATAGTTTTTTAATGTTCTTCAGGAACTTTTATTTCATTAATTGCTTTTATTTGCTGAATACGATTTATGAGTATGCGTGTATTATATTATTATATCTGATATTCTGATTATGCTTAAAAGATAATATAAATGTTTGCATTTTCTTCCTAAATAGCTTTTGGGTTTATTTTAGAAATAGAAAAATGCAAGACAGAGTACTGTTTTGTAATGCATCCATTTGATCTTTTTTTTTTCTCTTTGAAAAGTATTAGAGAACTGGCTTTATATGAAAGATAACACGCACTCATATGGAAGAACGAATTTATGTTCTTACATGGAATATATTTAATTTAAAAGTGCTTATCTAATTGTTTGTCCCACACAAATATGCTGTCGCAACAAATTTATTATAGAAATTTAAATTCATATGTTTATAAATTCAATTTGTTGAACTTCATAGGTTATTCAATAAGATTTAGAAATACTATTTGAAATGCGAGGTTTAAAGTACGAAAATAATAACCAATTGCTTAAAACATATAGTTGATATGTAAATAAAGTGTGTAAGCCGTCGCGATTTTTATTCTTACTGAGTTTATAGTAAATTGCTTATAATTTTGAACATAAATTGATTGAATTAATAAATTATATATATATCCAAAATGCTATTATTTCAATATCACTTTAATATTTTTAAAGAGAATTCGATAGTATATAATAAATAATATGTACTACACCAAAAATACTTCAATGATGAGATAAATCAGTAACAGTCCAAGACTTTTCATTTTTCTTTCACCAGAAGAATGAATTTACAAGATGTACCTTTGTAAAAAGTTAATGTGTCTTGGTTCATATTTTTATTTTCTATTTAGATTTCAACTGAACATTTAACTCTATATAAAAAGAAAGTTATTTTATTCTTTAAATTCGAGAAAATTTTCATGTGAATGTCTAGAAATTAATTTTTACCCAGACATTCATTACTTAATTTAAGAAATAAAACATTTAATAAACATGTGATAAAAAAGAACCTACGTAATAAAGATATTAATGCGTGTGAATGTTATCAATTTCTTTTCTTTTGAAAATTTATTTTTACCTCAATTATCTTCTATCTACCATCCTTTTATTTTAAATATAATAAATAATAAGTATGGGCAAAATTGATTCGCTACATATGACCTTACGATATTTGAGAAATAATTTACCTTAAAGAATCGAATAGTTCCTAAAGTAACATTGATTACTACAGTATGTGATATGCTTTGTCATAACATGTTTTATATAAATCTTTTACCTTAGGCTTACAGATATTCAAGTACTGATACTAAAGTGAAAGTATGACTTGCGGCTGAACATACTGCGATACTATCAAATTTGGAATGAAGAAATTTTAACGGGTTTTCTTCACGTCTTTCTACTAATACTCTAAGGGAAATATTTCTAATAAACATTGTGTTTTGAGAATCTCTCTCTCTTTCTGTTAGAGGACCGTGAAGGAGGACAACTATTTAAAGTTAAGTGAATTGAATTCAGCAAAGAAGACAATTGTTGGACGTGTTGACGTTAGATTACATTATAGGTTAAATTAAATTTTTATTGTATCCAGAAAAGGGACTACAGAATCCATGGTTCGTGTTCAAGGAATAAAGGCTGAGTATATGGATTTAATGATAAGAAAAGATTATCATAATATTTAGAGAGTGCACAAATATTAGTGTTTCCCATTATCTTTAATAAAACTTGATAGTAATTAAAAAACCACAATTTTTTTTAATGACAGCTCTTCATTCCACCATCCTTCAAACCAAAGCTAAAGGAGGTTAGCTACAAAATAACTGAATAAAACAAATAAAAAAATTTTATTGTCTGGTGAGTTTTAAATTTTTCTTTTAAAATAGCGAGAAGGAAAAAATAAGTAGATTTTTCATGTCTGGCTGGATGGTAGACCAGAAAAAATCCATTTCTTTTGAAAGTGGCTTAAAAACATTATATATCATTTCAAAGTGTATAACTAATGATAACGTACATTAAACTATCATATACATATGGTATTGTGAATTAAAAAAACCCCTTAATTATTTGTTTTTGGTTCTAATAATAAATAGTTTTCAATGCAATTTATAA
Organism: Trichonephila clavipes; assembly: GCA_019973935.1. Classification (NCBI taxonomy): domain Eukaryota; kingdom Metazoa; phylum Arthropoda; class Arachnida; order Araneae; family Nephilidae; genus Trichonephila; species Trichonephila clavipes. The sequence goes on along the minus strand of BMAU01006484.1, from coordinate 4,351 downwards.
ATGCATCAATACTCTGCGTTTTAGCTTGGATGTGTGAAATTTGTTCAAAATTTAATTCAAGAGTCCTCATTGCATTGGACACTTAGAATTAAAAGTAGTAAATTAAGTGGAACAAAATATATTTTTAAATCTGTGCTATTTTAGTAATTGAATGACAGTAATTTACTTAACACTCACAGTAAACTTCGCAAATTAGGTTGGAATAAACGATAATTTGGATAGACTTTAAAGAAAATAACTTTAAAATCCAACACCTCTCCAACTGCACCATGGTGTAGGGGATAATGAGGAAGACTAAGCAAAAAATTAGATTAACTGGATCAAATAAGTTGTTTAACTATGAAATCCAATAAGTAACTGGGCCTAATTAATTTGACTTTTAGTTGCGTTACTTTCGAAACTACGTGGAATTTAATATTGATATATGTTACCAAAAGTCTTTTAAAATCTTGGTTGCTTGAAGATCTCACCAATCAAATTTCCACATCTCCTTTATTACTTTTTCCAAGAACAGAAAGAAAATTATGTGTTTTAAGAGGATGTGTGTATGTAATATACGTATATCGCAGAGAGACAAGTGGAATAGATATTTACCTGTTGATTCAAAATTAGTGAGGCCAAATTTTAAAGCATTTAACTATGAATGTGTAAGTTTATATCGCTTTGCTGCAGTTATATATTTAAAATGAAATATTTAAATTTAACAAGCTAACTATTTTTTAGTGGGAGTAAATTACGGCTATGAAATTGGATTATCAAACACGAAACCAAATTTTAAGGCTTTTAAAGGTTGTTTGCTCAAATTCTGTTATAAATAAAGTATTTAAAATCAGAAAAAAAATGTTTTACTAATGAGTTACTATTATATTTCGAAAAGAAATAAAATTAGGCTGGAAATCAGAATGAAAAATATGTGGACGAAAGGAAGTCGTTACGGATAAAGAAAATAATAAGCTGAAAAGACTTATCACTGTAAAAAACCCACCACCTTAAGAACTTCAGCAAAGAAACTACTTGAATCGCAAATGACCGTCGTCAGATATAAAATTGGCTATAAAGAAGTGAATAAATCAGTCTATTTTCAAATGTCTTTTAAACTAGAAAAACAAAGAAAACTATCTTGGCCTTTGTATTTAATGTTACGCATAGGCAGATACAAAGCATGGGTAACTTCGAATGAAGCACAGTTTCATCTGTCATTTACAATTGGCAAAACGAAGATGCAAAATATTCCACGCAAAAAACGTCACAAACACGCAACTGTTTTGCAAAATGCAAGTTGGTCTTCAGGTGTTCGGATATTGAGGGAAATATCCTCCCTAGGCTTATCTCAAAACCCTTTTTTGTAGAACCAAAGGCTAAATTTGATGCTAAATATTAGCAGAATAAAGTTTTGAAACACTTGTTTAAAAAAGTAAACATCCTCACCACCAAGGAAACTTTATTTTCCTCTAAGATTTTGCACCAAGTCGTACTGCAAAGTCAACTATAAAATGGCTGAAAAATAAAAAAAAAATAAATTTCTGCCTCCTAATAAATAGTTACCAAGGTGACCTGATTAAGTTCATTGCGATTCTTTTTAATGGGGATACTTAAAATAACAATTAAACGGACGTAAAGTAAGAACACTTCAAGAGCTTCAACAAGCATTCAAAGAGGAAGTTGGAAAAATACTCCCAAAAATGATCGAAAAACCCTTTGAGCTTGTCTGTAAGGTTTACGTATTGAAATTTAAAAAAACAAAATTATGTACATTTTTATTTTTTAAAAAATAAAATTTAACTTTTTATTTGTATAAAAATAGCTACAGTGTTAGAAGGATACGTTTAACTTTACAAATCAATTTATTGCTAGTAATTAGAGCAACTATTTTATAAAATATGATGCATAACGTAAAACTTAGTAAATTTCTTACATAAATGTTTCCTAATTAAATTTCATCCGAATTTGTCAATATTTTATTCAAAATTATTTATGTTAGGGATATCTTCTAATGCATTATTTATTACAATATAAAAACTTTTTAACCTATTTTCATATGGTTATAATTTTTTAAATTATGATTAATTTTTTAAATTATGATTATATATTAAACATTTTACTCTTTTTTAAAACCTCATTCCCTTATAAATAATGTATAAAATATACAAATTATTTAATTTTAAGTTCAAAGAATTATATTTATTTGAAAATTGTTTATATTTTCAGCTCCCGAGACGAAGTTTACAACCCTGAGTCCACTATCATTTAGAGACAATATCAGAAGGATACGATTTAACACATTATGTATTCAAACATGGTACTTTTCCGTTTCGGAGAGCCGTTGACAACGTACAGTGGGGCAAATACGATCAAAAGCTGCGGCAAATTTAAAAAGTATGAATTGATTTCAAAATACCCTCATATATATATATATGTATTACTTAGAATACACAAACTAAAATACTACATAACAGTATTTAAATGCCCCATAACAAACCTCTTATCTTGTTACAGTGAAGAGTACATACGTCTAGCGGACTGAGCTATTCATTATAAAATTCATATTCATAAAAAAAAAAACTAATAAATCTTAGTTTTTTTTTCGTTATTATTTTTATCAAAGTGTAAGAAAATGTTTCAAATGATTTGATGAAGTTTAAATTTATTCATTGTTAGTGGTTGGAAAATTGAAAAGGTTTCAAATTTTAAAGAGTTTGGTGTTTTATTAATTTTTTCGGTATCTTATAATAATATAATCATGTTTCAAAAACTGAAAGCTTTGATTAAAATAAGAAAAATGAAGCGAAAGAATATACTTAAAAAAAGATAATTTGTCTAACTATATAAAATAGCAGATTGCCCTGACACGCCCCAACTTGTTACAGTTTGAAAATAATATGAAACCAAAAGGGAATTGTAACATATTTTACTTATGCGTTGGGACTTTTGAAAACTTTTAAAATACAAGCTAGCAAACAAACACTTCTTGGGTTCTAAAGAAATTTTCTCCCAGAATTTTTACGATTGCCTCAGGGTCAAAACACGGGGTTCCCTGCGAGCCATAAAACTCCTGCTGTGTTGCTTCCTCCATCCCTCATTATCTTTCAAGATGTTAAACCTTAAAAGGGGGAAAGGATTTCAGAAATTGCGGCTAATCCGCTTTTGAAAACGTTACTTGAAGGCAAAAAAATCCGTGCAGTGCATTTTCGAAGCATCTTTACACTGACGGAATTTTCCGTGCTATCCGGTTAGAGGGTTAAACCTTACAGCTCGAAGGCTAATTAGAGTGCCCTCATTCCGCTCAGAAACTATACGTTTACAAGCATCCAAGCTTTCTCCGTGATTCAAACCCAGGTCCAAAGGCAAATGGAAATACAATCAGCGTCGCCAGCCACTATACTGGACGGCAGCCTGATATTATCTAATCAAAAAGAGTGAAAAATTCTTTCTTTGCAAAACTACACTTTGTTTAGAGAAACAGAGACTTTTAATCATTGTTCCCAAAAGCGGCACACTAATATTTTAATTTTGAAAACTGAGTTGTAATAAAAAATTGATGATCAATAAGATCAGCTAAGATCATCATTAATAGTGCTCGAGAATATTATCTATCGTAAATAATTATCGGGATGCTCTTTGCTCTCAAATAAACTTTGAATAATATTCTCTTGCTTAACAATGTATTTCTGTCTCTTTACTCATTTTTTAACTTAATTGGAATGATATTTAGAAGCATATGTCAAAATAAAAACTCAAACTCAGTGACACAACAGCCCATGAGGGCCAGGGTCTACTGTGCTCATCCCAGTATACTTGACCACTGATGTGCATGATGTCCCGATCAGGTGGTCAGTCTGAAGCGAGTTGGGATTGGGGAGAACGAGCCAAAACGTACTGACACTTGCATGGTGCTCAAGGCTACGGCTAATGACAAGTGTACAGTCTAGCCCTTTTCCGTAATGAATTAAGTGGGCCTCAATCTGGCACATGCTGATCAGGTGGCATTAGTAACAACGTATTTGACATTGCTACTAGGGTAAGACATTGCTACTAGGGTATCTTTTTTTAACTGTATTTTCTTGTTATACTTTTATATACTGCGTTGGATAATTAGACTTATGACATTTTAATATATGGGATTATCAAATATATACACTCACTAATTTTCTCACATACTTTACTACACACGAATTTTCTCTAACTGAGCAATATATGTCTTAAAACTATTATTCACACTACAAATTTTAACAAGATACTTGTAAAGTTCACAAAAGTTTAGATGTGCAAAAGTATAAAGTTTGTAATGTGAAATATTTATTTCTATATATAGAGATAAAAATATTACAAACTTAACTAACGCAAAATTATC
>BMAU01006483.1:0-29045 GCA_019973935.1 Trichonephila clavipes | reverse complement strand
TTGCCAACATGGTAGCTTTCAAAAATGATGCCAAATTGGCTCTATCGCCAACATTTCGCTGTTTCCATTGACACCGTTATAATAATGTAAGAAATGGCGTTGCTTGCAAATAACCACAATTTTAACATAAAAATAAGCATACGAAGATCGAGAAAGTAATATTACTGTATATTATACACATTCAGATATAAATTATTTACGCTATTTTTAAGTATCTCATTACTCCAAAATTTATCACAATGTGTTACTTTAATGCTGGCTTCAGAAATCAGCTGACCAAAGTGTTTTTGGCAAAACTTGCAGGGGAGCGTTAAAAGCAGATATTGCTTTGTATTAGGCTATTAGATCACCAGACTTGGGAAATTTAATCAAACATATGCTTTTTTGTTCAGCTGAGATACGTAAAAAGCTTTTTCTTTGTTTAGTTTGCAATCACATAAAATTAACTCATTAAAAACTTCTTTTATCCTTTCAACCTGTATTGTTTAATTTTTCAATCTGCATCCGAAGCTAAATACGGTGTACTATCCCAGCCAGAATTATATATACACCAGCGTAAGAAAGAGACAACACACAGCATCATGAAGCGCCCAGCAAAACGGGCGAGTAACGTGCAAGGAACATAGTAAAAGAGTCGTTCGATATCGATCGGCACAAAATTGCTGTCTATATGATTGCTTCTTCATAAACTAGGGCATTTCTCTATAACATTATTAATATTTTTTGGAACTTTGAAATGTGTGGATGCACGAACGCACACAACTATCAATATCGATCAGTCATACTACAAATGGAACAATTTGGTATCGATTTAATAACGTAGACTATTCATTTACTAACAATTCTGCATTGTTTCAGCATTTTAAATTACAGCATTAATAAAAAATCTCTGATTACATTTCTAATGGGGTGAAGAATAACCGATATGAAAACAATATTTATAAAGCATTTCTAATTCAAAATTGTAAAAAGACTTTTTTTTAGTAAGGAGAGAAACCTACTTACTTAACAAGAGCGGAGGTGGATTCAAAATTTAATAAATATAAAAATGTACATATAAAAATTATTTCCGTGCACAATCATCAAATCAATGAATACAGAATTTTGTTCAGATCATGTAATTCACCTGTGTCATCATGGCCTTTTGTCACTGAAATTTATTTGAAAGAGGGAAAAAAATGCAATTTTTTTGCATTATATTGTGTGAAAATAGTGTGTGTAAGATTTTAAAAGTTAACAGAAAATCACGAATTACTTTAGATTTTTATTCATTTTTGGACAACTGCTAGAATGCTGTAGGGGCACGCAAAAATAACCGGAATTCATTTTTTGTTATTTAGGATAAGAGGTAGTATTGCAGCTTTCAATTCCTACTATTAGTTCACACTCTACCCGTATATATATATAATGTTATATATTATTTCTTATTTTGATATATAATACATATTTCTTTTATATATATATATATATTATTCAAATTTTCAATCGTTCATAAAATATTTTCTATTCCTCCACTCAAGTTCAAATACATGTTTTTAAATTTGTAGTTGATGACACTTGATGTTAATACAGTTTTTTTCAAATATTAATTCATTACTTCTATCTAATTAATGAATAAATAGTAACAAACAACAAAAATAGTCCAAAACTATATATAAAAATGTAAGTCATTCGTTGTGTTCTTCTAGAGCAATGGATAGCATGTTGGATCTCTAAACGAAAGGTGGTGGGTTCGAATCCCACCTGGGATGGCCTAATTTGTGAGAACGTTATTCCTTTTTACTGCAATATTTTATTAGAATAATTAAATTAAATTAATGAATAAATTGTAACAAAAAAACAAAAAATAGTCCAACGCCCTATATAGAAATGAAAATTGCAAGGAAAATCGTTTTCTATTTCGCCACTTAATAGTGTGATTCTGCCATATATGCATATGCATATTTGTATTAATTGTAATTATTTAATAAAGTCTAACTAAAATAAAAATTTTCTTTATCGACCTAAGTAGGAAAAAATTGACGTTAAAACTTATTTTGATATTATTTGGTTATGGCACAGTTCATTAGTCCCTTTCAAAATCTTGTTTATTTGCATTAATCCACTTATCCCAATTCTTTTGCCACTGCTCAAATGACCAGGGCTGAGTTCTGAAGCTCATCAGGCAGACCATTTGACTTTATTCACATCACTGGGTTGCTTTCCTTTCAGTTCATCCGAGAAAACAAAAGAAAAGTTGAACGGAGCCAGATATGCGGTTAGGGCACCGAACCGCACAACTCATAGAAAGCATGTGTGCCCACGGTAGCCTAGTGGTCAAGGTATCGGACCGTGGCTTGCTTTGTCACGGGTTCGAGCCCAGTACCAATAAAGACCCGCCATGTTGGGGAGTGATGCACGTTAAATCTGTCGAGAGCCCAAACGTCCTCCCGTTGATGTGGTGTGGTATTAGGGAGAGCGGGGTGTCAGCTCAGGTGTCATCCACGTCACTTGACCATAGTTCAAAATTACGTGGACCGTTGCCAAAAGCCCTCGTGTAGCTGAAGAGTGCGACGTTAATATTCACTCACTCACACGCTAAACATTTATAAACACACGTTAAAAAACAACAAGTTGGTGAGGGTGAGTGAATATATAACGCCGCACTGTTCAAGCTACACCGAGGGCGGACTACGTAATTTTGAACCATGGTCAAGTGACGTGGAACGACACCCGAGCTGACACCTCCCTCCTAACTACCACACGAAAGGGAGGACGTTCCAGCTCTCGACACATTTAACGTGCATCGCTGCCCTACACGGTGGGTCTTTAGTGGTATAGGGCTGGAACTCGTGACAAGGCTAGCCACGATCTGATACCTGACGACTCGCTACCACTGCCGTCGTCGTGTTGCGAAACAGTACAACGTTAATATTCACTCACTCACTCATACAAAGCCTGCACGTGCGACTGTTTGATTCCCCACTATTCTATGTCATGCCCTTGATGTTTCTTCAATTGATTATCGTCCTATGTAGGTCGTACGTCATATAATTTGAAACAAAGACTAAGTAACTGCTATTAATAATTGATTTTATAAACTAATGCTAATTATTTATTCCATAATTTGTTTGCTACTGTTTTTTGTACCCGACGATATACAAAAGGAAAAGATATGTTTGACGGCGTTAGATTGTATGATACGATAATGGTGGACTGTGGGCTCTCCCTCTCAAAAAATTAATGTGTGCGTCATTGTATATGTGTGTGAGCGGATGCAGCAGCCTTGTGGTTATGGTCTCGAACTCTTTAACTCCTGAGGGCCATGGGTTCGAGTCCTGGTGCCACAAAAGTCACTCCTTATAGAGGAGGTCGATGGCCATGAAATCTCAAGGATCAATGCCATCCCGTTGGTATGGTGTGGTAGTTAGAAGAAGTGGTACTGGCTCAGGTGCTGCCCTCGACACTTGACCAACGATGGAAATTATGAAATTCGTCGTCAATAGCCAAAATATTGCCTTATAGTGCTCTCACGTGCATTAATATAAACTAGGAGTGTAGTCCCTGTTTGGCGGAGCAGCCCCCATTGTACAACTGTTCATACACATTGCTCAAATTGTAAAACTGTAATTTATACGTATTTTATGCTTCTAATTAGTAACCATAATATTGAACAGGATTTACTGCCTTTTTATTACTGTTCTCGTGCGTGAGATAAGTAAATAAAATTATTCACATCATCACGAAAAGTTTCTTTATATATGTATATATATATATATATATATATATATATATATATATATATATATATATACATATATATATATATATATATATATTGAGAGATTTATATTGTTTTAGATATCTGTTGTTTATATTAATGTAAATTTGAGAATAAAAATCGCGAACCCTCTTGATTTATTATTATTATTTAAAACGAACCTGCACGCATTCTTTGTTTAAGAATTTTTTTAAAAAAATTAATAACTTTTGTGTTCTCTTTTTTACGTTGGTTTTCATCCAAATAATATCAAATAAATTAGGCATACTTCTGAATTTCTTTATTCTTAATCGATACATTACTTGCCAACGTAAGAGTCGACTTTAAAGACAGGAATATATAGATTTCATAAAAGATAAATTCCGCTTCCTCTCAGTCAGAAATAAATTGCGAGTTCAGCTTAAAATGATTGATTGAAATGTGCACGTGGCACATATTAGGCGATTTTTTTAACGTCCGTTCGTCCAGCACACTTTTTGGATAATTAAGCTTTCTGGTAACCCTTAAGATAGTTTGGTGGCCTGTTTTAAGGCTGTCTTCGGTAAAAGTACTAAACGCGAAGCCCACACAGAAAAAAAAATACCTCAATTTCTATAGACATTTGCAATATAACTCATACCTTTGTTAACACAATAGAGTGTTTCTAAAAATGCCAAAACATTCCATGAATACTTTCTTTTTTGTTGTAATACGTGAAGGCATAGTCCATTTAACATTACGGTATAGGAGAAAAACGCGAAACACATTTTATGCCAGATTGATTGAATATTAACGTCGCACTGTTCAGCTACACGAGGGCTTTTGGCGACGGACCACGTAATTGACGAACCATGGTCAAGTGACGTGGACGACACCTGAGCTGGCACCCTCTCCTAACTACCACACCACGCAACGGGAGGACGTTTCAGTCTCGACAGATTTAACGTGCATCGCTGCCTACACGGCGGGTCTTTGGTGGTACTGAGGCTCGATCCGTAGACAAAGCAAGCCACGGTCCGATACCTATACCGCTCGGCTACCGCGGCTCGCACATTTATGCCAGAAAAAAAAGTGAATAAACGTCCCGGCTAAAAACGAAAAGTATGATAAAACACTCTGCTTTCTAAAGCGATAGTGAAATCAGAATATCAAATCAATGTTGTATTTGTGCATATCTGAATAAATGTTCCAAATCATGGTCCTGATCTTTAACATTAACCGAAGACAGCCTTAAAAGCTGCTCTAAAAAGCCTTAACTTTGCTTCCCTTTGTAGTTCTTTTTTGGTGGCCACGGTAGCTGAAATGGTTCAGAGGCATCAGATAGTGGCTGGCCTAGCTCACGAGCTCGCTGAGGCCGACTACTAGAACCCACCGTGTAGGGGGTTACAGCTCGGATGCACGTTAAATCTGTCTAGAGTTCAAACGCCCTGCCATTGGTGGTAGCAGTCAGGAGAGGGAGTGTCAGCTCGAAGATGTGAGTCCACGTCACCTGACCGTGGCTCAAGATTGCGTGGTCCGTTGCGAAAAGCCACTCGTGTAGCTGAACAGAAAAGACGTGAGATCACTTACGGTCGTATTCCTCAATCGCGGGCCATCCTCGAGTTATCCCTGAACCGGAAGTGGCATCCGCAGAGATTGAGCGGCACATCGTTATTCTCAACTGCGGATCGAGAGCCAAATCCACGGATTATTCATCCAAAGGTACCCGCGGATTCTGCTGCCGATTTCGGAGGCGCAACTCATTTATTTGATCTAAAAATTTCAACTCTTTATCGGAGCTTTTTTTTTGCGAAACCTTTATCAAGTTTTTAAATTTGTCTCTGAAGCTTTTGCTAGTTTATTCTTGCTTGAGATAGGTTGCTGCAATGAAATCGACCGTCAAACTATCCCATTCTTTCTTTTCTTTTGTTAAAAACTGCATTCGTAATTTTGCAGTTTATGATGTATTTATTTCCTTCATATTGGATGAACAGTAATTCCACTTCCTGTACTGAAAGTTATTCGACATAGCAAAGCAAGAGAAAGAAAGTCAAACGTGAAACCGTGTTAAAAAAAACAGCCGACCGAATTACGCGCCAAGATACAACATAAAAGGTAAGCAATATGTCGCGTGATTATCATTGTCCTCAATCAGCCAACGACTGTAACATCTTGCCACGCATAACCTTACGTATTCGGTAATCGTCAGTTCGAGAATAAGAAATGGGAATTATCCGCGAGTTATCGGTAAACCGGGGTTACCCAATCCGGCGAGAGTTTTTCTTTTTTCAATAACTCGCGATTCGAGATAATTAATGTACCGTTACTCATTCATTGGTTTTTAACGTGAGTTTATAAATCGGAAAATCAAACATTATTATTTTAACCTATCAGTGGTATACAAGTTATTAACAATTTTTCTGCGCTTATGATTATTTTCCCTTTATTTTCATCAACATAGTTACACGCTCAGACAAATGTATTTTACGAAAATCACAAAGCTTAACTTCTGTTCTTTTGGATTACATAGAAAGAAATATGTCAGCAGAAACTTATAAAATATTTAAGAAAACTAACAAATAACAAGCACACGTGTTGCAATAATCGATGTTTGTATTATGTCATTAAATAAATAAAGTAATGGTAAAACTAATAGTAAACGTGTGGCTGTAGATTCACTTAGGTGCAACCAGTTGTTACAATAAAACATTTTAAAAAGTTATGTATGTAATTCAGATAGTGGTTTCTCAGGTTCTGATACGAACATTGGCCTGAACAAATTGTTTTAAGTAGTAAGTACGAAGTGTTTGTATAGTGCGTAATCTTCTTAGTTTGATAATTCAGCGAGCATCAAGTGGTTATTACATAGATATCAACGGTCCAGAATTTCCAGTTTGCATACTGACAACGCAGAGCTTCTTGTGATTTTAATACTTTTACGAATGTTTTAGGGAAGTGAATTTCTCGAGGTAGGGTTTCTCTAAGATATCATTGCAATAAAGGTTTCTGTTTAACAAGGGGAATTAAAACACATTTATATACCGATTTGGCATAAAAGTTGATTCACAGAAAACAAGAAAGTTACAAGTAACTCTAAACTATTCTCTTAGAAAGAGTTATGCTTCTGGAATAGTTATATTAAAATTTTGTATCAATACTTCTATATAGATTACATTTATGGAAATAGTTATAATTAAATAACAAACGATTTTATGCAAATAAATATAAAGTATTCCATTTTAAGAAAGTACGCGGAACAAATACAATAATTTTTTAGTATGCATTGAAAATATTCTTTGGTTTTTAAAGATTTAACATGTCATTTTGTTTTAAAAATTTCGGAAAATCACTCAATATGTTTTCGAATATATCCGATAAACTGTCTTTGTTTTCGGTAGTTACACTGGTGTCCAAAAGTTAAGCATAGATCGTAAAATGCGAAAACCATGGAGTAAATATTCGTAAAATTATTCTAAATTTCTTGCGGATTTTAATTTGGTGAGGAAGAAACATTGGGTTTATGCAAAAAATTTCAGTCGACTACGTCCTGCGTGAAACACCGGCGCACATGTCGGAACGGGAAGAAACCGATTCACGCAGCATAGGCAGTTCAGACAAGTTCCGTGCAACGTCTGTGCGAAGGAACGTTGTTAACCATCAAACAAGGTAAATGATGGCCCAAAGACGCCAATTGGACATGTTTACGAAAGGAAGAGTCATTGGAATGCTGGAATCCTCACGATCACAAACCGAAGTGTCTCGAATTCTGAATGTGGACCAGTCTGTGATCTCAAGACTGTGGCAGAGGTTTCAAAGAACGGGAGATGTTACCCGACAACCAGCATCAGTTCGACCAAGTGTCACAACCCCTTGCCAAGACCGATATCTGGTAATAAGTGCGTGACGTCAGAGGGGCAGTACTACCAGAGCACTGAGTTCGGCACTCACAGTCGCCACAAGAATACGAATTTCGAGACAAACTGTTTACAGGAGACTCAATCATGCTGGCCTGTATGCCAGAAGACCATCAGTTTGCATTCCCCTCACGTCTGCGTATAAACGCGCTCATTTTAACTGGAGTTTGAAACATCAACATTGGAGTGTGGGAAAGTGGGCCAATGTGATGTTCAGTGACGAGTCCCGGTTTAGTCTGAGTAGTGATTCTCGGCGGTCAACGATATGGAGAAAACGTGGAACACGTTTTGAACCAAGAAACATAACGGAAAGCCATCATTTTCCATCAAGATTGCTCAAAGATAGAGACGAAAATCTTGAGCCTTATGTTTGCTTGCTTCGAGGTGTTGTCGGTCCTGACTTCATATTCATAGATGATAATGCGCCATGTCACCGAACGGTGCTGATTGATGACTTCCTTGAAACGGAAAACATCCAGCGGATGTCGTGACCTGTGAACTCCCCTGATTTAAATCCTATCGAGCATGTATGGAATATGCTCGGGAGACAAATTGCAGCCATTTCGCAACCATCAAGTTCCGTTACAGAACTAAAGAGAGCTCTCCAAGAAGCTTGAAACCGTTTGAGCCCACAACTCATTCATCATCTCATAGCAAGTATGGTAAATCGCTGTGTAGCGTGCCTGGCTGCCAGAGGTAACCACACGCTTTATTAAACTGCAGCATCAGTATTTTATTTAATGTTTTCTTTCATTTTTTTTAAAGTGTGAATCCTTGCTGTGCTCAGGTTTCTTTCAAACTGTTACTTTGGATAGTAAAATTAATTATTATCATTATTTTGGTTTGCTTCCTTATTTTATAACCATTTTACAATCGCAAGTCACGTTTCCCGCCATTCTGATTTACAGTTCCTTCTTTATTCACACAATTATCAATTATGCTTAACTAATGGACACCAGTGTATATTAGAATTATAAGAAGATCCGTTTTCCTTCAGAAAACATGTTTATTAAATAATTTCTTGCTATAGACGCATTTGTTTTCTTTATTAAATCAATAATTCCAATTAATAAATTGCTAAAAATTTCTGATTTAAAAAAAGGCAGAAATTTTATGTTTTAAAAAACACAATGTAATTTTCAAAAACGAAATGTGAAATGGCTAATCTACCCCACACACACACACACCTACTACTTTCTGAGAATCGATTTCCGCAAAATCCATTCTTAGCAAATCTCTAAGCAAAAGAAATATACCTCCGCCAAAGTTCAAGCTTGTAGATCTAATACTTCAAAAACGGTAATGCTTTTAAATCTATAACATCCCATATTCCTCTTCACCAAGAGTCGTTTTTGGTAAGGTTGCTCTGTTATCCAAAACATTTGTTTGAACTGAAAAGAATAATAAAATGAATAGGAAAAAATAATTGCAAATCAAAGATGTATAAAATTTATTTAACCCCAAAAGCTACCAAGAGGAGATTTAACTTTTTAAAAATGTTTTAGATGCAGAAGGTTCTATTATCCCTTTTTGATACATTGAATAGAAATAGTATAAAAAAATTTGAATTTTTTTAAAAAATATTCTAACAGTTGTAAAAATGCAAAACCAAAAACATTGTAATGTTTCAGAAATCACCGGAATACTTTTGCATTGATTTAATTAAATTTATTTGTACTGACAAGTAAATTGTTTAAATTTTAGAACTCTGATGTTTGAAATTTTGGTAAGAGTATTTTGAAAGAAAATAGAGAAATAGCAGTTTTTTTAGACTATATATTTACTATATATATAATTGAAAGAATAGCTTTATAAATTTTCGTTTTTTTTACGTTTGTTAAATTTCATTTCAAAATGCTACACAAGCTTGAGGGTTTGAAATAAATACACATTAAAATGAATTAATTCGAAAAAACTTGGCTCGCGCGCGCGCGCCTGATTTTTCTCCGAAATATGGGCACATATTTATTCAAATTGATAGAAAATTCACAAACATACACAAAAAGGTACATACGGAGTAAATACAACAACATAAGCAACATTTTCTTTGAACGTTTGAGATGAAAAGATTCAAACTGTTTAAAACATTCGTATTTTAATTTAAGAATGTAAATTGATAAAATTTCACGTGGAAAACGTCGAATATATACACTTCAAATCTTATAACGGTAGGTTAATTTTTAGGTTGATACCCTCTCTCCCCTGTGTAGTGAGTTTTTTTGACAATCCCCCAATTTTTTTTTTTCGTTCAGGACAAGTGAATATGCTCTAAAACATCACAATTTTTGATATGCTGGCTAAAAATGTTTTTATTTGTTAACTATTGATTTCTCACCATCAGCAGCCAATTTTTAGTGATTGTTTCCACCTTCATCATCACTGTTTGCATCAGAAAATTCATCTCTTGATTCCCTATTTGTTAAAATTTTCTCGATTTCATCAGATATAAACACTCGTATTCGTCGACACTCCGCCATCTTGGATTCACTAGCTTTCGGAAAAAAATATTTGCTACGGGGCTTCACTTAAGGCAGTGTTTCTTGGAATGTGGGCCGCGCGCCCTTTGGGGCATACGAGGGGGCGCGAGCATATTTAAAAGGTCGAAAACAAAAGATTAGTTTAGAAAATTATTAATTTACGAAAAAAGTAAAGAAACAAAATAGCTTGGTACCCAATAAAAAATACAATAGACACTTCCACTGATATAATACACATGCACCATGTATTTTATAATTGATTTAGCAATACCAAGTTAAGAACAGGGGGTTTTCATATAAAAATTCCTATTCATTTTGTATTAATCCCTAAACTGCCGATTAAAAGTCGTTTCCCACGTAGGCGCATGTATGGGATGTATTGGGGGGTGGGAGGGGCAGGAAGGGAAAAAAAAGAAGCAAATAATCCTTCGAGAACATTGCCCAGGTCCATTGATTGCATTCCAAAGCCTTCGGAATAATTTTATGAATAGCAGTGCACAGAAAATATTGTACTTTGGAAAGACGTATATATACGTCCGGAGAAATTAACATTTTTATTGAGCGAGTCGTTTATACACGCTGGGGGCACTTAAAAGGTTGTCGTGGTTTTAGCATTACTGAGTTCAGTCTATTGTTACTGTATGAGCGATGAAAACTAGGATGAAATATTGGGGCGCGAATATTGAAGAAGCACTGACTCAATAGTGTCTTCGGCAAAAGTACGAGAGCTCGAACTAAACGCGAAGCACATTTTCAGGCAGAAAAATGATCCAATTCGCATGGAAAGTTACAATATTATAACTCGTACCTCTGTTAACAATAGAGTGTTTTTAAAAATTCCAAAATATTCCGTGATGCTTTCTTTTTTGTTTTAATACGTGAAGGCAAAGCCCATTTAACATTACGGTATAGGATAAAAAATGCGAAACACATTTTATGCCAGGAAAAATGAATCAGCTCGGTTAAAAATGGGAAGTATAATAAAGAAATGCTGCTCTCTAAAGGATAGTGAAGCCAGAATATCATATTGATTTTTTCATTTCTTTTATATCTGAAAAAATGTTCCAAATTCGGATCCCATTCTTTAACATTAACCGAAAACAGCCTTAAGGTGCAAGACTAAAATTAATACTATTGGTTGCCAATAGATAGCCCTATCTCCCTACATAGCTTTATAGGCTGACGACCATAAACGGCTGTACCATTTGAGGCTAAAAACACAAAACGTACATATACGTTCATACAACCTTAGACATAATTTCTCATGGACGTATATATATGTTATTATCACTCAAAGGATTAAAAAAGAAACTGAGCATTTCATCAAAATAACATTAAAAAAAACTTTGCTGACAATGAAAAGATTTGTTGTGAAATATTGTGTAGCAAAACAAAAGTGTTCAGCTTTATGAAGGTCAATTTTATTAGGACATTCGTTCAAAATTTAACAAACCATTAACTGTAAAGAAGGGAAAAGAAAAAAAAAGTTTTTTTTTAAGGGAGACTGACTACGTTTGAACCCTTGATTTTGAAAAAAAAATACTTGGATGAAAATATTTCTTTTATATCTAGTGTGAGTTGAATTAGAATATACATATAAATTTTTTTAATAATATTATTACAAGGAAAAAAAACTACTTAAATCTAATTATCTTACAAAAAATGAAGAAAGAATATTTTCCTTCACAAAATTCTTTTTATTAAAATGTTAGTATCGTAACTATGTTTCGGCATCGTAATTAGGTAAATATTTCTATCGTATTTTGAACTAGGATTTTTAAAAATTTCAGATTATTTTTTTAGATTTACGATCTATTTTTTTAAAGTTTCTCTACACTGATATATTAAACTATGAATAAATTCACTTCTAAATTATGTGTTTCAAAAATGCTAATTTAGGTACTGTACGGAAGTAGTAACTATACATAGGTAAAATATTCATTTATAAGTTCACGTACTTCTGAACGTAGAAAATCAAATTAAGCGAATAAAGATTGAAAACGTAGAAACATGCATGAAATCCTGACTACCCAAACCACTTTCTAAGAATTAGAATGACATATTGCAAGTGCTCAAATTTAATCCATTCTTTTAATAATTACCTTCTATTGTACCGGGATATTTAAAAATACTCATTCAAGATGTCAGTGCTTCTCAAAGTGCAGGGAGTGCCCTCTTGAGGAGGCGTACGAGGGGGCGCACACATATTGAAAGGTCGTAAACAAATAATTATTTTTAAAAAATTATTAATTTACTGAAAGTAAACAAACAAAATTATTTATGATAATAAAAAGTTAAATATACATTTACACGGATATAATAAATTTATAAATGTTTCAGTACTGCATAATGTATTGCATAATTAATTAAACAATTCTATTAGAGCAAGTTAAATAATTACCAGTGGCCCCATGGGCTTATCATACAAAAATCATATACAAAAATTAAAGCTTATTTTAATAATCTGTGTGGTTTATAATTAATTTCTTTAACTGCAGATAAAAAATTCCGCGATTTGTGCACCAAGATGCCACCATTTTCTACTCAGGCACGTGCATGTGATGAATTGGGAGGGGGGGATGAATGAAAAAGTAAATCCTATAAAATAAGTAAATCCTTCGTTAAACACTGTCAAGGTTCTTTTATTGTATTCCAAAGTCTTCGGAATAAATTTATAGGTAGCAGTGCACAGAAAAGATCCTACTTCGGAAACACGTATATGTACGTCTGGGACAATTAACTATTTTAGTGAGCCAGACGTTTATATACACTGGAAGATTGTATGTAAGCTTTGTATTAAAGCTTTAGATTCAAAGTATAATGAAAATTATGGTTGAATATTGAGTCGCAAATTTTGAAGTTTGAGAAGCCCTACCATATGTTAATATATTTTAAGTATTTAGAGAACACTATTCACAAAAAATATAGTGCAATCTGTTTACGGTTAATAAATTTAAAACTGAGACTAGAATGATGAGGATGGGGACCCGTAGATTAAACTTGGATAATGATGATATAAAACCATAATTTTAAGCATTACAACTCCTATAAAACTCGGATCATGCCCGAAAATAAAAGTTTTGATACCAATGTATTTATCCATGTCAAGTTGAAATTTTCTTTAACGCACTGGCGGGTCAGCATAGTGCCACCTAGTATGCCGGCTCCGCTCTGGGACGACGATCAACTACGATAAACAATATGCTTTATTTTAATTCGGCTTCTAAAGATGGGCATACTTATTTTACTGACAGCGAATGTGTTGACAGTACTGACCGCTCTAATTTATGTATTAAAATACTTGTGGTTCATAAGTGAAAATAAAATTAGCTACATGTTACAAATATCTCATATTTTTAGGATCTTATAAGGAACTGTCATTTTTCTAGAAAATTAGTGCGAACAAATATCTTCATTTGTTTTTGAACCATACAAGAATAATTCCTTTTGTGTATAACTAAACGGTGTAAGAGAGGAAAATCAATAGCTGTGGAATGCATGCATTATAAAACACATTTTATACATTATTAAGCTAAATGGCTTGCAATAAGTAAACTAATATGACATTTAGGATGAAAAAAATAAATATAATACGATTGTTAAAAGAAGGTTAAGTTCCTTTAATATTATACATTATATGTTTACCGACGAAACTTATAAATTTAAGGCATACTTAAGATTAAAACTGTGGAAGTTACAAGAGTTCCCACAACAGCAAAGATAGTGCTTCTTCTGTAATAAAATATATCATAACCTGTGAACACAAATTCGGGTTTGTCAAGAACTTCTCTCCTGAAATTTTGCTCTGAGGGAAATCTAAAGGAGATCCATCTCAAATAAGCCTTTGCGTAAAACGTGTCCTTAAATTTGTTCGGCTCACCTGGTAATGTTCCAGCAGTCCACAGGATGCAGGTCATACACAACAAAGAACTCATACCAATATATAGTACTTCTATTAACTGGAATGCATTTAAATTCGACATTAGATACCATCCAAGCGTGCTGTAGCAAGAGATTGAATTCGCCACGATTAAACAGAAAGAAGGTACAGAGAATATTTCCTGTGTGATTTGCAAAATTTCATCGATCTTTTCCTTGTAGCGGAGTGCATGAATTTGTTCTGAGGGCCCAAATTGTTCTGGAGAGTAGAGAGAAATCTTATGGTTAAGATTTTTGATAGCATTCGAACACCGTACACAGATTGTGCAATACACTATAACAATCAAACAGGGAAATGCTGGATAAGCAAAAAATAAAAAGTATAGTTTGAAAAATATCAACATCATTCGTGCCCATTGACTTTCTAGATCCTTTGCATAAGCAAATAGAGCTGAAAATGTTTTCTTGTCACATATACTGCATGCAGTAGCTAAAGCCACAAGGATAAAGAAAATAAATGGCATCAATAAATTGAACATTCTTTCTTCTGTAGAAGGAGGCAAGTATTGCAGTTTGAGAAAAATAATGCCCAAGCGTCTTTTCGTCCGAAGCAATAAAAAAGAAATGATTGAAGTAAGGATTAAGGCGAGCAAAAATGTTAAAATTATTTTTATTCTTAATATGTTGAAATTTGTTATAATTCCAACGGAAAAGTCAAATGCCGAGATAAGTAAAACTAAGTTTACAAGTGGCCATGTTTTCAGTCTTTCTTCCGATGCTTGTACAAATCCAGCACAAGACATAAATATGGAAATGAAGTTTGGTGTACTACTCTTCTTTTAATTCCATTCTGCTTTCCATAACAAACAGTTTGCATTAGGAGACGATTTTGTTTTATTGTGACAACAAGTACGGCGATTTAAATTTGGAGGAGCTTTCCTTACTGGAAATTTATTTGACATACTAACGATAAAGTCAATCTGCTCTCTTTCGCTCTGGAAGTTTACACTATTCGTATTTTTCAAAAGAAAGGCATTTCCTTAGTCCACTTCTATGTTTAAGCATACATTTGTTCAATAGATAATTTAGGGGCAATAGATAATAGTTTTTAATATCGGGTATCATCAGTTATGTACGGTTGGATATGTGCAATGGACAACCCCTCCCCCTGTACTTAGGGGGGAGCAGTCCACACTGACGTCACACCCCGTCAGGAATGTCCGACTAAAGGACACACGGGAAAATATGTCGACGGACGTTAGGGACGCTAAGCTTTAGACGTAGGAGAAAGACGTTCTCCTTTGCTGTTCAGTATATATATAATCTAGATGTTTCATCTTGTCAAATAAAGCATTCATCCTCCTTAGGTTGTAGTCATTTCCCCATATTTTGAGGGCTCGACCTTTCTCTTGCATATTAAGGAAAATCTCCTCTAGACGAGAGAAAATTTTTAAGACGCGTTAATATTTTTCTTCAGTGGACGCTACATTGCAAAAAGCGTAAAAACGTGTTGCTGTTGGAATTTCTTTTTCTTGGATTCATTTAGTGCCTCAACTGGTTTTGGATTTATTGTACGGACTGCTCCCCAACCCCAGGTAGGCAAAATTTAATTAAACGTATTTTTTTTGTTTATTTTGGCTTTAAAATTACTGTATTTAGTAGTTTTAACTCAGAGTGTGATAGGGAAATTTTGATTGCAACCTTGCACCGTCTATAAATTTTCAAAGTGATTAATTTTGTTTATTAAGATGTCCTGTAAAAATATTAAATTAGGCGATATTCCTATAACTGCTAATTCATTAAAATGTGGTACAACTCGTGCTGTAAAAACATTAAATTCTATATTAGGATTCACCGAATTGGACCGTTCTTCGCGAAATAAAATAAGAAATTTTTCTACATTCCCTAAAGAGTTTAGAGTTGAAGAACACAAAGAAAAAATTTTAACCGAATTCTCATTGCCTGATTTTATCTCAGTCACTAATTTATTGCATTTAGACGTAGAAACAAATGAGCAAAATTTATGCAATAGTATATTTAAAGCTTTGACGAACTTAGATGAATTCCAACTAACATTAAATAATTTGGAAGCATCCTTTTCTGAAGGCGAAAACGTAGTTTCAAAAACGAATCACGTTAGACAGGAATTTTTCATCGGAAGGGACAGACCAGCACTCCCCTTTTCACCATCCGGTCAGCAATGCAACCCTACCCAACGTTCAAGGTTATTCTTTCATGCTGGTACATCAAAACGTTTCATCTCTTTGTACACAAAATACTTTTTCTCCCTATTCAAACGATGCTTCCCTTACAGAGATGAATACCCAGTTTTGGACTTTATTGCGGGATATTTTGGCGACTAGTAGAAAATTTACCGGGGAAGATTTTTATTCTGTAAATAGTTTCTTTCGCGATATTGAAGAAAATTTTGATTTATTCCCAGCTATCAGTTCTTCTCAAAAATTAATTTTCGCGAAACGTCTAGTATGTGGAACTGCTAAATCATTTCTTTTTTCACAAAGAAATTTAAATACATACGAGTCATTCAAAAAAGCTTTAATTGAAGAATTTTCGGATTCAGTTACTTCTCTCTCTCTCAATAGAAATTCACCGTGAATTAGAAAAAAGGAAAATGTATAAAACCGAGACTTTAATGCAATATTTTAATTCCATGCGTGAATTAGCAAATAGATGTGATTCAAAAATTGACGAAGCATCAATTATCCAGTACGTCATTAATGGAATTGATGGGCCTCGTTCAGATAAAATAATCCTCTATGGTGCAACCTCATTTTCCGAATTTAAGCAGAAATTTCGTACCTATGAAACTGTCATTAAAAACATGGGAATACATAACTCTAATTCACCGCATTTTCGTCATTCATATGAAAGCCGAGGACGTGATTTTAAACAACAAAGCTTCTAAAGAAAACCCACAAGATTTAACGTTTCTGACGCAGCTAAAAATCCCCAATTTTGTTTTAATTGTAATGATATAGGTCATCTATCAGAATCTTGTCCTAATCATTCACGGGGCTCTAGATGCCTCTCATGTAATCTTTATGGTCACAAATCATTTGAATGCCGACGAGCTTATTTAAATAACACTTCTACACCACCTTCTGGTGTAAATGCTGTGCATGAATTGCCTTCTCCTATTAAGGGGACTTGGTACCCTTTGAGCAAACTTCTTTATTTACGTATTTAAAAATTATATTTTAGCATTTTATACAATGTTTCTATTCAAGAAAATGTTACCAGATGAAAATTTTCATATATTTTTCACACATTTTTAAAAATTAAAATTTTTTGAAGAAAATTGGGAAAATTTTAAAATCCTACTCCTTTTGTAAAAATTAATTTTTTGACCTTAACTTTTTTTTATAATATTGTTATGGATGTTCTTAATAACTTTAAGGATCTATTTTAGAATAACTTCATTCGTTTTTGAGAAAAAAAATAAAATGTTGATATACAGGCTAAAAATCAACGAAAAAGCCAACATGTCTTACATTTTATTTTTTTTTAAAAAAGTATTCAGTTTATAGCAAAACGGATCCCTAATTTTATTACATGCTTTATTTTTAACACGCAGGAAGAAAATGGAAGTGATTGGTAAATAATTGTCGAAGGAGTAGCATTTTGAATGCACTAAGGTTTCGAAAAACACAAACTGAGAAAAACCAGTTTAAAGTTTATAATTCTGAAAAAATAATTATTATAAGCTTAATTAAACTTAAAATACCACTTTAAGATATTGGTTATACGGGTTTCTTTAAATAATTGCATTTTCATATGTTTTCAACCCACACATTTTTATAAATGATCAACTTTTAGAGAGTACTAATTACACAAGAAAACTGAAGAAAAACTTAAAAAAAAAAATTTTTTTTCTGTCACGACAGAAATTTTAGCTGTTTTTCTTCTTATAATATTGAAGTATTACATTTGTATGAAAAATATATCAGGAATAAGAACTGAAATTATAAAATTATTAATATAAAATGCCTTAATTAAAAAATTTTACATGCACACATTTCACAAGGAAGAAAAATTACATTGTTGTATTGCCTCGGAAATATTATGCTTTTAATACTACACATTCTTTTTTATAGTTATTATTTCTCTTTATAAAATAGATTTTTTTTTATCATAACGTATTTTTTAGCTTTTTTTTCTAAAAAGGGGGTGTGGCTGAATTGCCTAATTTGTTTTCAAATGAAGTTTTATTCAACTTCTAACTTTCCGACATGCACAAGTGATATATCAATCGAAAGATAATAATGTAAAGAATAAGATTAAATGAAAATAAAGAAAAACGATAGGTTTGTGATTTGTAGGGTACCAAGTCGCCTTAATATGTGTAAAGACGTAACAATTTTTGGGCGTAAACTTAACGGGTTAGTAGACACAGGCAGCAATTTAACACTATTAAGAAATTCTACTTACATAAATATAGATACACCGCCACTGAAACAAACTAACACATTATTAACAGGTTTTGGTTTTTCGCGAATTAATGTGATAGGAACTTTTGATTCTGAAATTACTATCGATGATCAAATTTTTCCTGTTACTATTTCTGTTGTACCAAATTCTTGTACAAATTATGACCTTATAATCGGTTGTGACGTAATTAAACAAGCACATCTAAATATATCGCCTACAGGCGTAAAATTTGCACAAATTTTAAGGCCTTCTGATAATGCAAATGAAAATTTTATTATGACGATTTCTGACGGTTCACCCACATTTGATATCGGTCCAAATGTTTCTCAATATAGTCGAGCTGAAGTCGAACAACTGCTATCGACATACACGCCTAAAAACAAAAACTGTAAACATTGAGCTTGATATCGCTCTCACCGACGACGAACCGATATTTCATAAGCCCCGACGTTTGCCATTTGCCGAACGAGATATAGTGGACGCTCAAGTTGATGAATGGGTTAAAAATGGAATTGTTGAGCCGTGTTCATCCCCTTACGCTAGTCAAGTTGTGGTAGTAAAGAAAAAGACGGAAATCAAGAGTTTGCATTGATTATAGACGCTTAAATCGCAAACTTATTAAAGATAACTATCCTCTTCCTTTAATTGACGATATTTTAGATTGTCTCCAAAATGCTAAAATATTTACTACTCTAGATATAAAAAATGGATTTTTCCATGTCGCAGTAAATGAAAGGAGCCGTAAATTTACTAGTTTTGTTACTCACAATGGTCAGTATCAATTTAGACGAATGCCTTTTGGACTAAGTACTTGTCCTTCCAACTTTATGCGGTACATAAATGCCATTTTCCGACATCTGATTTCGAAAAGTATTGTTCTCCCATATATGGATGATATCGTTATTCTCGCTGCTAATGAGTCCAAGCCCTTGAATATCTAAAAATTGTTTTACAGGTAGCTTGTGATTACGGACTTGAAATAAATTTTTAAAAATGTCAATTTTTACATAATACAATTGAGTTTCTTGGTCATATTATAGAAAACTGTAGATTGTTTCCTTCCCCTTAAAAAACTAAAGCTGTTATTAATTATCCTGATCTTAAAAATATTAAAGACGTTCGCCGATTTCTTGGTCTTACTGGCTATTTAAGAAAGTTTTTACCCTCATATTCGACCGTAGCAAAACCATTGAGTGACCTCCTTCGTAAAGACTTCCTTTTCCAATTTTATGCTGAACAACAGACAGCATTTCAAAAATTAAAATACTTACTTTCCCAACAACCCGTTTTAAGTATTTTTAACCAATATTCTCCCACTGAGATTCACACTGACGCGTCAATCGATGGTTTGGGTGCAGTCCTACTCCAAAAATCCATACATGACAACCAGTTTCACCCTTTATTCTACATGTCAAAAAAGACATCAGACCATGAAAGAAAGTACACTAGTTTTGAGCTAGAAGTCCTTGCAGTGGTCGAAGCACTTAAAAAGTTTCGCATCTATGTACTAGGAACATCATTCAAAATTATTACTGACTGCGACGCCCTCGTCAAAACACTAAGTAAAAAAGAGCTTAACCCCAGGATAGCCAGATGGGCACTTTATCTCCAAGAATTTAATTATACAATAGAACACCGTACAGGCTCAAAGATGGCTCATGTGGATGCTCTCAGTCGACCTCCACATTGTATGCTAATCCAAAATAGTGTTCATCTTCAATTTCTCAAAGCACAACAGGCTGATGACCAAATAACAACAATAAACACGCTTCTAGAAACAACGCCGCATGATAACTATATCGTAAAAAACAAACTTCTTTACAAAATAGTCAATGACACCGAGATTTACTAGTGGTACCTGAGGAAATGCAGGCTAACATCATTAAAACTGTACATGAACGTGGACATTTTGCTATTCTACGCACGCAAGATTTAGTTAGCAAAGACTTTTACATCCCACGATTTAAAGACAAAGTTGAAAAATGCATTCAAAACTGTGTTACATGCATTCTCACAAACCGGAAACGTGGAAAACAAGATGGCACGTTTAACCCGATAGAAAACGATTTACCACTCCATACATTTCATGTAGATCATTTGGGTCCCCTAGCGACAACTTCTAAGAAATATAAGCATGTTTTTGCAGTGATTGACGCATTCAGTAAATTTACATGACTGTATCCCACTAGATGTACGGACGCTGCAGAAGTCATAAATCGATTAGAAAACCAAAGACATGTCTTCAGAAACCCCGCTAGGATTATCACTGATAAAGGATCCGCATTTACTTCCTCCGCATTTGAAGTTTACTGTAAAAAGCAAAACATCCTTCATATCTCCATTACAACTGGTCTCCCAAGATCTAATGGCCAAATTGAAAAACAAAATTCCACCATCATTTCTGTGCTGTCAAAACTTTCTGTCGACGATCCCGAGAAATGGTATTCTCACGTACCCCACCTGCAAGAAATCCTGAACTCAACTTTTCAAAGAAGCATCAAGATGACTCCATTTGAGCTCCTTTTCGGCACCAAGATGAAGTCCTGCCAGGACATTGAGATTGTCGAACTTCTTAACGATGAGATTACAGCTCAATTCCAAGAACAACGTGATGCTCACCGTCAAGATGCCAAAAAGCAAATCTACAAAGTTCAAGATGAAAATCGCCGCACGTACAATCTCCGGCGCAGACAAGCTCATAAATATCAACTACATGACCTAGTAGCAATTAAACGCACTCAATTTGGTCCAGGCTTGAAACTTAAGCAAAAATACCTCGGACCATACAAAGTTACAAAAGTCAAGCACAATGACACTTACGACGTAGAAAAGTGTGATTTTGTCGACGGACCATCAAAAACGTTTACTTGTGCAGAATTCATGAAACTCTGGCCAAACTAAACTAACTCTACTTGATTTCTCCATTAAAAAGCAAAGCAAATCAAAGTCTAAGCAAATCATTTTTCTCCTTGGCAAGGGCTTGATTCTCATCACTATCACTTGTTTTATTAGCATTTCTTCCACTAGACTTTAAGGGGAGTTGGAAACCTCTCTCTTTCTCTGTACTGACAATGTTAAATTGGCTGTTTTCGATGTACCTTTTCTGAAAATCTGTTTTATGTACATGCTTGAAATTTTTCATACTCTTTAAGTACACCTCTCTCATTATACTAAAATGAGCTTTTAGCTAATATTGAATTTTTTAATAAATTATGAAATATTTTATCAAACATAGCGAAATTTGACCCATTTTTTACTTAAAAAATTTGTAAAAATTAAATTTTTGAGGTTTTTACAAAAAGCTCATTTTAGAATATGTTAGACATCATTATATAAATAATTCATAAAAAATTTACATACCTGTGAACAGTAGTTTCTCAGAAAAGGTACATCGCACATTAAAATTTACATTTTGAGATAAATTGATTTTAATGTATACAGTGAGACTTTTAATCGGCTAAGAAATAAAAAAATAAAAGGCTCAATTTAAAATAAAAGATACATGTTTTGGTTCATATCAGTCGTTACACTTTTAAGCAAAAACAAAGTAATTTGTTTACAATTTTCGCCATGAAAATGGACGAGGTCTAAATTCAATGATTATTTAAAAATACGTTTTATATAAGGGCTTCTAAATTCCCTAGAGGTTAAAGTAAGGTATTTTTAGAAAGTTTAAAATATATACAGTTTGAAATTGTAAAAATCTCAAATTGTCAAAAAAATAAGATTTTAGCATTCCAACACCCCTTAACTTCTTAGTTTTGCGCTTGATAGGTTTAATTTCTAGTTCTTTAGTTAACATCGATGTTTTAGGATTATCGTTTGATTCCCTTAGTGCGTTTACGATGAGTATTTTTTTCTGTTAACGATTTACATTGAATTTCTTTCTCAACAAGTTGCTTTTCTGTAATTTTAAATGTTTCTTGTAAGATCTCGTACTTTTTTTCAAGTTTAACTAACTTGTTAACCTTTTCTAAATTTGCTTCTTCTAATTTATGCAATTTATCTAATAACACCGTTTTTTCTAATGATAATGTAGATGTGTTACGTACGTGCATTTCTAAATTTCTGCATTTATCTGCAGCATTTTTTAATTTTAGTTGTAATACTTCTAGGGCAATATCTTTTAATCCCGATTGGTTATGTGCCTTAGATACATTAATTAAATTAATAAAGTGATCCTTTTTCTGAGGTATTAATTATATACCATTTGCACTAATTTTAAATTCAGTTTGTTTTAAAACATCAGTTCCAATAATTACATCAATAGTTGTTTGCGAATTGTCAATAACATAAATATCCGTCATAAATTTATTATCTTCAATATTAATAGTAGATTTAAAAGATCCAAAGAGTTTAATTTCACTCTTACTGAAAGAAGTTAATTTTATTTTCGCAGCATTTAACGTCGGTCTTCCAAGAATTTGATAAACACTTTCTCGCGTATTAAAGTAATAGTATCAATAAGAAAACCCGTATCAATAAGAGCATCAAAATCATAGCCATTAATTGTAACAGTTTTACGCATTTCTGATGAGGAATTGATTTCATTAACAACTTCACTAACAACCTCATTAACAACTTCATTTTTAACATCAGGTTTTTTAAATACACATTGAGAGCTTTTATGACCAAATTGATTACACAATTAAAACATTTTAAACCTTTATTTTTATGGTAACATTCATTAGAGGTATGATTAAATAATCCACAATTATAACAACGTATATGTACATTACTCTTATTAGCAGTAGCATCATTAAATTGACCTTTTTTATGAAACTTATTATTAGAACACATATTTTTATTAGATGCAGGAAAATCATACTGCATAACATTTGTTCGCTTATTTTTAATATCAATACTATAAGAATTATTGTGCATAAAAACCTTTTCATATATATTTAACTTTTCTTTAAATTCTGAAATACTTTTACATGCATATAATATCAATTTATTATGGTTTGAATCAGGTATACCACTTATACAATACATAAATAGGCTTTGGTCGTCTAAACGAAAGTGTGCTTTTGAAGCAATTTCACGCATGGCCAAAAATATTCAAATAGAGATTCCGTAAGGCGTAATTTCCGTTTTTGCATTTCTTTGTGTACATCGTAAGAACAAAATAAATCTTCAAATTCTTCAATTAATGCAGCTTTAAGAGAACTATACGTTAATATCTTATGGAGGGTTTGGATAAAAGTCTTTGCAGGACCTTGAAGCAAACGTTTAACACAAATAATTTTTTGCAAATCACATATGTGTGGGATAAAAATAAAGTTTTCTTCCACGTCACGAAAAAGCTTTAACGCTGTAATTATCATTTCCCGTAAACGACCTCATAGTTGAAAAAAGGTTCTTTAACAAAAATGCATTCTTCTCGTTTCCTCTTTGGCTTTGATTTCGTTGTGTTTGAAGGAGGGGAGCAAAAACATCCTATGGAGAGCGTGAGTGAAAAATTGGCGGGGTGAGGGGTTATTTATTCGCGTCGTTCGTAGATTCTAGCGAAAAGGGCACCGAATCTTTGTCTTCGTCATCCATCAATTGTTCGGTAAAATTATTTTTTAAAGATGCAAGATCTGATAAATTTTTAAATATATGCTCGCTTAATTCTTTGGCGCTTCCCGCGCAATTCAGTCCTAATATAGTGCAGACGGTAATAAGTTCAGTTTTCGTAAAGTCCTTTAAAATTTTATCCTTTCGTGCTTCAATGTCGTAATTCTGTGGGAAACCCGCGAATTTTTTTAACTCTTTTCTAGAAGATTTACTGTAGGGTTCGTCATTTACAATTTTGTGCAGAAGTAGCACCGTTGAAGTAGGGGCCGTCTTTAATATGTTCGCAATAGCAGCAATTTCCTCTAGACAGACAATCTCGTAAATAAATATCTTCAGAACAATAAAGGAGTAAATTGGAATGCACTCACCGTTGAGGATTTCGTCGTTGTGGCTTGCGGTTTTGGTTCCGTCGTTGAAGCGTGCGTGGTCCACCAGTCTTGACTCGTCGTATTTTCTAGGGGTTTTTAATTAATTTAATTTAATTTGAGGCCGAGCTCCCAAATCTTATGTTGTTACTGGGATTAATTCGTAAACTCCTTTGACAGAATAATCTGTTTATTTTTAAAATAAGAATAAATAAAAATGAATAATAACAATTAATTAATTAAATGAACATTTAAACGTCGTTGCCTAATTGGCTTTCATTATTTTTAAAGAAATATAACGGCTCTGTCGATATGCATCTGCTTCCCTTGCGGTCTCAACATATTCTCTGTGGTTCTCATGTTCCTTCTCTCGCTGCTCCTTTTCCCGTTGGGGACATTGCCTTCTCGTTTCCTTTCCAAACTATCTGCTGGGGGATGCTACGGGGGCTTGCAATAGCGCATTCTACTTTATATATATATATATATATATATATATATATATATATATATATATATATATATATATTATGTTTTTCTATTTGAAATCCAACGGCCCTACCAATAGAAAGATGTATTTTTTTCCTTAATTCTTAAGTTGAGTACGATATGCTTTCCTTGGTTTTAGTTATCTGGAATAAACAAAACATATAGGGTCAGAGATTCTTGCGTGCAAATAAATGAATGAATATTGAATAATCAGTTGAACCCTATCTTCAATATTCATATTATAAAACAAATTGCGGTAAATGTCCATTAAACAAGGAAAACTATCTGATTATAATATTCATTTTTATTCCATCTCACAAGATTTTTTCCATGAACAAATTTTGATTGAACATTCGAATGATCGTACACTCAACTAACGAGTATGTTTTTTTTTCTAAAAAAGACGATTATAATACATATTCTTTATCATTTTATCCCACGAGATAAAATATATGAAAGTTTTGGTTATTGAAAACAAATAACTAGTTGTCGAAACACATGGACATAAACAGAATTTGCTTTTGTCTTTGTGAATAAATTTCGGCATTATATATTAAGGCATTTTAATATTTGGTTTATTTTCAAATAAAATTTACTGTTCACTTTTCCGAATGATCACTGTTAACTACGAAACTTACATTAGAAATTATCATTTTTTACGCTATATCCATGAACATAGTTCTTATGTTGATAACTCTGGCAAAGGATACAACGAATTCCTATGTGTACAATTTAAAATAAAAAAGACTTCAAAAAAAATTCTTCCTTAAAGCTTTTGAAAATTAGGGATGGTGACGGACTCGTAGTCGGCTGTCATGAGTTTGAGCTTAGTGCTTTTAAAGACCTTCCTGTAGAGGAGCTAATGTATGTTTAATACGTCGTGCTCAAAGTCCTCCCGTACGTGTGGCGTGGTATTTAGTAGAGGGTGTACCAGCTCAATTGTTGTGGCAGAGAATTAAGGAGGCCGTCCCAAATCGCCGTTAATAAACTCGCTTATTTGATGTGGGGTTACAAATGATGAACCCGGTAGGATCGCTTGAATTTCACATAAGCTCACTGTGGCTACAGTGTTGAGCACTATCTACACCAGGGGTCGGCAACCTTTTAGCTGGGGTGTGCCAAGCCAATCTACCAATAGGATTCAGAGTGCCACACAGTGGGACATATTTTAAATAATTCGATTTCCATTATAGTGCACACGGAATTAGAGAATAGAGGTCAATAATACAGAGATTGACCGTTAGTTTCATTTTATATTAATTTTGCATTAAAGTTATTTTTTTATTAACAAAAACTAAAAATAAAATAATATTACTTCACCATAAATGAAAAACATTAAAATTGTGTATATATTATGTACATATTTTTAAACATTTTTATTAAAATAAGAAATAAGCAGCATAAAACCTAAATATCCCTCTTCAATATTGTTAAATAAAAAATAATGAATGTTTTAATGTGAACATTATTTTTGCAGAGCTCTACTTCATGTCACAGTATCAGGGCGTGACTTTTAATTTGGCATTATATTGAGTATTCAGTTGGTAAACAGATTCTTTGAGGGCTCAAAATACTTTTCATCTGAGGAATGATTTGTTCATATAAAGTATAGAAACAAAAGCGGAAAGCTGAGTACATGCTATTCCCTCTCTTGAAACAATCAAACCATGCAATGCTAATTTGTATAAATTTACAAAATAGCTGTGCATTTCTATCTATGTATCTTACAGATTTTTTCGTAATTCCTTAAATGTCCATAATTCTGAAGATGTTTATCAAATATCAACTTCCATCAACTCAAAAATTGACAACTTTGTAAAGTGCCATAGGTTGTCTACCCCTGATGTGCACTACATTTTTTTTCTGTCTTGCGCACTTTTCTTGCTTCAATAACCGTGTTTATTTATTTATTTGAAAATTTTATATACTACTTAGTATACCTTTCCAACTGAAGTGAGTAAGGGATTACTCCCTCTCTCTTGTCCGCCTAGATATATGGAAGGAAGGGAATGAATACCAAACATATATTCAAAATCAACTTATTTATTGATCAACCAAATTAACAACACTAATTCACTTAAATTCAAGAAGAGAATACCACAATATGAACTATAGCTTTGGTGACCAATCATCACTTTAAAGCTTCGTCTATTTAATATTTAAAATATTCAGTAACTTGTAGTTATACCTGATCTATAGAAATCTCACCTGGCTACTGGCTTTATTTTCTCCTTCTCCCCTTTTGCTAGCTAGAAACTCCTGAATACATAGAGTACATTTAAATTGAAAATATCTCGGTTTCTTCTTCAAAAGGGTTGGTTGTGAATAAACGTGAATCCATTCTGTGTGGTATCAATTCTGTGCCATATATATATATATCAGGATTAACTGGAATATTATAAATTTCGTCTTCAGATTCTTCGCACTTTTTTTCACTCAATCTTATGTCTTCATCGGAATCTAAATTAGAGCCGATTCATTTTCAGAAAGCTCTCGCAACACATTAGCAATATTTTCAGGGCTAAGACCTTTTCTCTAAATCATGTTTAAACAATTCCCATTTTAAAATTGAAGAGTATAGTTTTAAAGTTGTTGACAGCTTCACTTATTTAGGTTCAGAAATTAACAGTAGAAACGATTGTACTACTGAAATCCAAAAGAGAATTACTATGGCTAATAGATGTCCTAATGGTATACGAAAATATATGAAATCTAATTTAATCAAAAGAAACACACAAAAGGTTCTATTGAATAAAAGTCTTTTAAGATCAATATTAACTTATACAGGTGAAACTTGATCCATGTCTAGAACAGATGAGAACTTGATAAGTATCTACAAAAGGAAGATTTTAAGATTCATCTTTGTAGGAATTAAGGAAAATGGAATATGGCAAAGGAGATCACATTTAGAGCTCTGTCGATCATATAAAGAATCTGTTGTTGTTAACTTCATTAAAATACAACGAATTAAATGGGCAGGCTACGTTATCATATTGAACGAAGACCACACGACTAAAAAAGTCTTCAATGCTCAACCAACTGACACACGAAGAAAAGGCAGGCCAAATCTCAGATGGATTGATGGCCTAGAAAAATATTTCCTAGTTTTAAGAGCTAGGAACTGGCAGGAAGAAGGTTGGCCTGGAAAAGGCTTCTTGAGAAGGCCAAGGCCCACTTTGGGCTGTCGTGCCACTGAGGAAGGAAGGAAAACCTTTTCTAAGAGTCATCGTTTCAAGGAGTCTAACCTGCACTAAGCTCGAAAATCGAATGTAATTTTTTTATTAGCAGATAAGCAAATACTATGTAACGAAACACTTAGACACGGCAATTTTATTCGCGATAAGTTTGTTTTATTAATGGTATCTACTTAGTGAGCTATATTTGTTGAACGACCATTTTTTATAATGATAAATTGCCTTGGTGTCGAAATGACACCAGCGGACGTTCTAGATTATTTAGTTACAAAATCACTTTTTATTATAACTTAGAACTACAAAACTTTTTCTATGTAATCACCAGGGAAAATGATAAAAAGTCACGAAAAATCTTCAAATTCCTTGCAAAAATGCGAAAAGGAGAACAAAGTAAACCAATTGATACGGACGGACGTTAAAGTGTTAACAGAAGCATGAGTATGCTCTTGTGGATCATTTCCACCCTTACATACAGAACTATTTGCCGAGAAAACTATTCGACGTGTCCTACATTTTGCAGCGTACGTATGTGAATCGAAAAGCATCCAATTGAATTTACCATATCTTCCGATCTCCAAACTCTCTGGGCTTTTCTGGGACCACCTCGATCAAATTCTTCACACCATGAATCCCTTGCCCCCTCCCTTAAATGATTCCCACTTTTACTCCAAAAGAAAGTAACAAAAAATTAAAATTCCTGTAAAGAAATCCGGCATCGAAACATTCCTACATAAAAGGCATAGAACTCCATCAAGGGGGAAGGAAATACTTGATCCTTTTAAGCATTTAACGAGATTTTAGGGATGTATTTGTCTTCGAGTCTCATTAAGCAGGACACTCATGTGCGCAGCGACAGTTCATGGAGTGCGATGATGCGGTCGCGTTTCCCTGTCGTTAACTGAAGCTCACCGACGTTTCAGATGCGCTTCCTACGCTTCTTTGAAACTCAAAATTCTTGTCACTTGACCAAGGTTTAAAATGCCGTCGCCAAAAGCCCTCGAGAA
>BMAU01006482.1:0-16605 GCA_019973935.1 Trichonephila clavipes | reverse complement strand
TTTCGAATGTCCCGGAATCCAAAGCAGAATTAACTGATTAACCTAGTTAGATAGCATATAAATTTTATTAGCAAGTCTATGAATTACCTTATGAGATTTGGTCGAGTAATTTTGAAATGCAGAAAGGACAGAAAGACTATCCGACAAAACAATTAAATTTACATTAAATTCCACGAGATAATCTAAAGCCTGACAGGTAGCCAAAGCTTCTGCAGTAAAAACGAAGTTATAATGGTTGATTCTGTTAGCAAATGAAGAATTTTTTTATATACCTGCTATCGAAGTAATTTGGTGATTTTTTTGAAACATCAGTAGCTATAATAAAAAACTTTTGAAATTCACGTTTCATCAAATAAAACGCTTATATTGCAGGAATCGGCAGATCTTGAAATTTAAACCTATTAATATAAATTTTACAAGGAAGGTCTAAAAAGGTAATTAATCTAGAAATTGAAATAATTTGATCACCACCAACATTTAAATCATGCAGTTCACTAATAATATTATTTTTATCTTCTTCCAAAACATTAAGATTCATTGTCTCGGGGCTATTGTAATAAAGAGGAGAAAAATCACTATTAGAGATTTGGGTAATAAACAGCTTGTTTACCAATCTTCTAATTTTATCTGACAAAAATTCTTGACCAGCCAACTTTAGAAGCACAATATTTGGGGTCCATTGAGGAAGCAGGGCCGGCGCTAGCAGTTTCACCGCCCGGGCAAACCAGGTGGGCAAAAATGCCGCCTGTTTATAACAAAAATTAAAAGAGATAACCTAAACCCTTCCCACGCTTAATGATAATATAAAACGTGAGCAAAAAAAATTGCTATCAATAATGTTGAAGTTTTGATTAGCAAAAAAAATTAGGGTTGCACACAAAAAAAGAAAAGAATCATTTCTAGTGTATAATTATAAAATACAGATATTAAAAAAATACTAACACAAATTATAGAACCACTAAATATTAAAACGTAATTACATATTAAAAATACATTTAAATCGAGAGTTAAACTCTGTCTTAAAAGTGTTTCTTTCTCACTTTTAATTCTGAGATTTTTTTTTTTATAATTTCTTCAGCCAGAGAGAGAGTTCATGTTCAATGGCTATTGTTGTCAAGCCGTTTAGCCAATCCTTGGTAGTTGTGGAGCGTAAAAATTTTTTAATTAATTTTAATTTGGAGAAACTCCCATTTCACATTCCACACTTATTGGGAGAGTAAGCAATATACTTAAAACTATACCGAGATTTGGAGCAAAATCCAGGTTTCATAAGATTTTAAAATCTCAATTGTGTGGACTTTCTTTTTTATTTAGCAAAGCCAAAAGGCTTTGCTAAATAAAAAAGAAAGTCCACATCCTGCTGGTCCTGGCTACTATCGCCAGGTCCAGCGTGTTTATATCTGATGAACTTCCATCAGTTAACTATGCTTCTAGATCTTGACAATACTTAAGTTCGTCGTTTGGAGGAGTATCTTTTAAATCTCACAAATATTGTATAATAATTGGAAATAGTTGCTGTGGGTACTGATCAAATCAAACCTGGAATCCATTGCATTGATAGCTTTATCGGGAAATCTTTTAAAACGGGGGCTGGGGGTTTCCTCCGCCAAATATTTCTTTTCTAGTCAAAGGTGGATCGCCAAGGCGTATCCTTGGAAGGAACTGGTTTGCAGTAACCATATGCGTTAGCTGTCACCTCGCAGGAAAAGCTCCGCGTAGTGATACAGTGCATTTCTGATAACAGTTTAAAGCTCATGTTCTCTGGTAATATACCAACATTGTTTCAGCAGTAGTTTTCACGATTTCTCGAATTCACTTTAAAAAAAGACTTTAATCAAAACCAGATTTAAGCAGATCCTTCTGAATTTAGATAATTTTTTAGGTTTTTTTTTTCAAAACAAAGAATTATTATCATTTAAATACGAAGGTAAATTACAGTAATTTTACAAATACAAGACATGTCAAATTATAAGTAGTTTTGATTTTCCGGTTCTAAGGAAAGTAATTATTTATCTATAATTTAGAATTTATTATTCTAGATGTATTATTTGTTTTATTTCTATCATTATCTTAATTTCTAAAGCAGATAATCACTCATGTTTTTTCAAAATATTCAAATATTTACTGAATTTTGATCTATTATATTTATTCAGAGCTGATTTATTATACTCCACAAAGATTATTTCTTACTGGGTTTTCGATGTAATAGTTAAAAGATATAATTTGGAAGCGAATATATACTTGCAGAGAGGAGTAGTGTATTTTATTTTACATTTTTCATTACTTTTCTCTTTTATCGCTTATAGTTTTTCCAAAAAATAGTAATTTTTAAAAATTGTTGATATTATATATATATATATATATATATATATATATATATATATATATATATATATATATATATATATGTGGGGAGACAACAAGGGGGTCCAAGACGTTGGTCTATCTTCTATTTTATTTTAACATTAAACAAAAATTAATTAAAAAGGTAGAAAAGTTTTTACAGATAAGTTTGACGATGAAATTCAGAAGGTAACGCCTGCTCGCGCACCTCTCGCGTTCTCCTTTTCTCTCTTTCTAATAAAAGTTTTTGTTTCTCTTCCACTAATTCGACAGTTTCAGTTTCGATTCAATGCGCCTGCGCGCGGAGACTGCGTTGCTTTTGGCTGCATGCCACAACGGCCATTCTGACCGTACGCTGTCCGCAGCGGTATTTCCATGGAGACCAGAGGAGAATCTGAAACATACAAAAAAAAAACGGAACAGACAAGGACTATACGACAAATATATAGAGATTAAACATATCATAATTTTTCTGAACTAGACAGTTTCTCCATCACGTGAAGGCATCTCTTCGACATCCGGAAGGTTCCACAGGAAAACATTGTGTTTCACCGGCATAAAAACATCTTTTTCAACAAGTTGATCTTTGGTTGAACGCATCGATATTTTCCTCTGTAGAGTTCTGGACGTCTGTTCAAAACGATTTCTCTTTTTCCTTCGTTTCCACTGCCAGGGCTGGAAGATCCTTCGGAGCAACACAAACCGATGATAATTACTCTTCATAGGTAAAGGGTTAGGTGAGCGGGAGATAAATTCCACGGAACTCGTTTTCATGGCACCATTGGCTTTCTTACACAATACTATATCAGAACATTTTTCTCTTACAATACTCAATTTTAACTTAGTACTCTGAATTTTATTACATTTATAATCCTTAATTAGAGAACTCGAATCATTTCTAGTATTAAAGTTCTTAACATATGGCAAATCAAAACTAGAGTTTTCTATCACATTTGAAACAGAAACATTTGGAAAAGAAATAGCACTAGAATAAGCATAAGCATGAGCACCTAAATCTGCACTCAAAGAGGATCCACTTTCACTCAATAAAACATCGCTCTTTGCGTGGCCTAGTTTCTCTATTTCAGAATATACACTGGGATGTATAATAAATTCTTCGGTCAAGGTCGGTGATATCGCCGTTCGCACACTTAAGCTAGTAGAGTGTTGATTAAGAGAAATATTTATGGGTTTAACTTCTACCATATGCTGTTCGCCAAAACATGAACTTAATGTTATGATTTCTTCGGAAGGTGTTTGCACTCTAATTAGTGAGGAATTTAAAACTGGGATCTGGCAACCTGAATCAATCAATGCTGTTACGGGCTGATTTTCCACAAAAATGTTTACGTATTGAAGATTTGCGCATTCACCGCTATTTTGTTTTTCGCTCTCGATTTTCAAAGTATTCACGTTTATTCTATTATGGATGTGGTCATTAGATTCTTTAGGTTTAAAACGCTTCTCACAGTCTCTTGCGCAATGAGATGAATCACCGCATATAAAGCAATTTTTATTTTCTCTTTCAAGATATTGGGGATAGTTCTCTTTAACCTTTGGTTTAAAGTTTTGTGATCTATTTTTAAAGGGGTCTTGGGTATATCTATAAGTAATAGGAATTTCTTTATGTGATCCGCTTCTAGATGAAATATAAATATCACACTCTTTAGCTAAATCAATAGGCCTAAACCAATCTTCTGCTTCTCGAATGCCAATATGGGTTGCGGTTTCCTTATTTAAAGTTTTGAACTGTTTCTCTTCGAATTTAGCTGCAGGATTTAAACTTAATGCTTTATTTTTAACCCTTTGAAGTTCGACTTCTTTTTCTAACTGTGCTAACTGTAGTTTCGCGAGCTCAATTTTCTGTTTTCCTGAAGTTACTTCTCTTTTGTTTCGCGATACCCTCTCATCTATACAGTTTTGAATTAAAGTTTTAACGAAATCTGGATCACTTTCAAATGTACTACTGTTCTCAATTTTAGTCTTTAGTTTAACTATATAGTGTCAGTACTTTCGACAGTACCGTCTAGCTTCTCAACAACTCTTATGAAATCCTCTTTAAGAGCGTTTTTATACATTTTATAAAAATTTGGAAAGGTCCTACCTTTTTTTTTTTTCTGGCTCCCTTGTTGCTCGCACGTACGATGTATCCAATAAAAACGTTGATTCCACTGATGTCACCTCTTCGCAGGTAATATAGTTGAAATTGTAGTTCCGGCCTCTACACAGGCGGATTATTCACACTGAATTAGTTCCAACCTCTACACAGGCGGGATTTTCGTCGATGGGTTTTCCAACCTCTACACAGGCGGAATATTTGTCGATGGTTCGTTGCAAAATATACCTCTACACAGGTTATTTTGTTATTTGTTCCGACCTCTACACAGGCGGAATGAAGTTCAAAAATTTAACCTCTACACAGGTTGAACGAAGTTTCCGAAAAATGGCGGAGCGTCTCCTTCACGGACGCTGTTGTTCATTGTCCAGACTTTAGTTCAAAATCGAAATTTTGTCGATCGCGGCCGAGCCCCCATAATTTGCGGGAGACAACAAGGGGTCCAAGACGTTGGTCTATCTTCTATTTTATTTTAACATTAAACAAAAATTAATTAAAAAGGTAGAAAAGTTTTTACAGATAAGTTTGACGATGAAATTCAGAAGGTAACGCCTGCTCGCGCACCTCTCGCGTTCTCCTTTTCTCTCTTTCTAATAAAAGTTTTTGTTTCTCTTCCACTAATTCGACAGTTTCAGTTTCGATTCAATGCGCCTGCGCGCGGAGACTGCGTTGCTTTTGGCTGCATGCCACATATATATATATATATATATATATATATATATATATATATATATAATAAATGTTAGTGAATAATATAAGAAAATTCATTTCTACTCCAAATAGTAAAATTCTTTAAGTAAATGTGATGAAAATAAATCCTGAATTACCCACGTACAAAATCTAGAATTCTTAACAACCGAAACATCACGACTCTTCGAACAAGGATTAATTGAAAGGGTTGGTTGTAAAATGCTATCTTATCTGCCCCACTTGACTGAACAGGAAATATAAATATATTTATTAAATTAACATATCAAAATTTTAGCATTTTTTATAAAATAAATTAAACAAAAGAAACTAGAATTTGCTACTGTCTTCTTGTGTGTGAAATTCCGTTGTTCTTTATAATCCTACATGGTTTTTATTATTGTATCAACTTAAGAAAAGCTTTATTAAAACTCTCTCTTATATACATCTGTTTACATAAAATTTTATGTACTCAGTAAGATTTATGTGCAAATTTTTTTTCTAAACAAGTATAAGATCGTAAGCATTCTTTTCAATGAAAATGACTGATTTCCATTTAGAACAATTTATATTTCAGTATTTGAACCATGTATAACTACAATTATACTAAAAATTATAGTTGACATAGTTTAAATATTCATATAAACATTAAAATAGAATTTATACAATCATATAGTGATGAGGTGTAAAAATTTATGTGTTCCTTAATTCATTGTTTCCTTATAAAAGTCATAATAAACATTTAAAAACTTTTAAATCTCAAAAACTCAGAAAACTATTTTAAGAATATTTTATTATTACTAAAGGTTGAACATATATTATATCAACTGCGAAATTTTAAAAGGTGAAAATGTTGGCAAAAATAATGTGTCTTAATGTGTGTGTTAGTTTTTTTCCTTGCAAAACAAAAATTAATGTTTTAATTAACACGATTTAGATTTTTTCAGAGATTATAGCCAATTTAAAAAAAAAATTATAGCATTAAATTTAGTTTTCCTTATAGACCATAGCCAATAAAAATATGATTAATAGCATTTGGTTAATTTCAGAACCTAAAATAAAAATAAGAGGTAAAAAAATAATGATTTTTTTAAATGTGATTTTATATATATATAATCATTTTATATTTAAACTTTTTTTTATTGTAAAATATCATTGATAGCATACCACATTCAATTGTGATATGTAATATATAGGCTCTAAAGTACCGTTGAATTTTTTCGATAGGATGCAAAAATGAGAGCAATATATTGCCCTTTTTGAAAAATTTTCCTTTGTGATTTTAGCAATACTTATTAATTCGTAAGAAGCCAAGTAAGTGACTGAGTACTCGTGCTTTGCGCTTCCACACCACAGGTCCGAGGTTCAAACTCCGTGCTGGGTGAGGTCAACTCAGCCTTTCATCCCTTTAGTAGGCTGATAAATGAATACCATGCTTGCTTGGGAATTTAACACTAAGGGTCTCGCGTCAGACTGACCACCTGACCGGAACATCTGCTCATGCACCCCAGTGCCCAAGGTCGCGTATACTGATATGGGTACAGTAGGCCTTGGCCCTCATGGGCTGTTGAGCCACTGAGTTAAGTTTAGTTATGCATTTGTAGACAGGATTTAAAAAAAAACTCATTAAAATGTATAAAAAGTCAAGAGAGTGAGAGGAGGGGGAGGATTACATTAACGTCACACTATAAAGTAACAAGAGCGTTGTTGGCGAAATATTTCGTAATTTTGAGCCTCGGTCAAGTGACGAGGACGACACATAAGCTAGCAACCCTCTCTCCTAACTACCACACCACAGCAACAGGAGAACATTGAGCTTCTACACATTTAATGCGCATCAGCCTTCTATACACTGTGGGTCTTCTGTAGCACCCGGACTCGAACCCGTGACATTCCGGCATCGAGTTCTCGTGACCATAATCACTAGGTTACCGCAGCCACTATTCAGAGTGAAACAAAATTATTTAAATTTTTAAAAATCAGATTTTGAAGCATACGCCAAAAACAGACGTTGTAGAATTTCCTAACATATAACTAAACATAGTATTTTGTATTTAGAAAAATAAATAAATAAAATTAAAACATTTTATACTAAGTTGGTTAATATATTTTTGTAAATGCAAAAAAAAATAAGGAAAAGAGTTTCAAATAATATAAATTTGATTATTACAGAGCATAGAAAAATAGTGTCATCTAAAAAATTTGAAATAGCATATAATTTTCTTATGAATATATGTTAATTATAAGAAATTAAGAAGTATCTGATGTTTTTTTTTTTGATAATAAAATTCAAAATGTTGCCGATATTTGTAACTAAGTAGTAATAATCAAGAGAAAAAAGGAATTCTGATTGGTACAGAGCTAAATATAACAACTTTTATATATTGCTCTCATTTTCGCATCCTATCGTCAAACTTCAATGGTACTTTAGAACCTAGATATTACATATCACAATTGAATGTGATATGCTATAAATGATATTTTACAATAAAAAAAGGTTTACCAATAAAATGATTTATATATTTATATAAAATCACTTTTTTAAAAAAGTCACTATGTTTTTTTACTACTTATTTTTATTGTAAGTTCTGAAATTAACAAAATGCTATTAATCATATTTTTATTGGCTATGGTCTATAAGCAAAACTAAATTTAATGCTATCATTTTTTAAAAATTGGCTATAATCTCTGAAAAAATTGAAATCGTGTTAATTAAAACATTAATTTTTGCTTTGCAAGGGAAAAAGTTAACACACACATTAAGACAAAGTTAAACACATTATCTTTCCAACATTTTCACACTCTAAAATTGAGCAGTCGGTGTGTGTGTGTTCAACCTTTAGTAATAA
Organism: Trichonephila clavipes; assembly: GCA_019973935.1. Classification (NCBI taxonomy): domain Eukaryota; kingdom Metazoa; phylum Arthropoda; class Arachnida; order Araneae; family Nephilidae; genus Trichonephila; species Trichonephila clavipes. The sequence goes on along the minus strand of BMAU01006482.1, from coordinate 8,610 downwards.
TAAAATATTCTTAAAATAGTTTTCTGAGTTTTTGAGATTTACAAGTTTTTAAATGTTTATTATGACTTTTATAAGAAAACAATGAATTAAGGAACACATAAATTTTTACACCTCATCACTATATCATTGTATAAATTCTATTTTAATGTTTATATGAATATTTAAACTATGTCAACTACAGTGGTGGCAAAAAGTCCTGAACACACTCATTTTTTTGCGTAATTTTTGTGTTTGACTTCATTTTTCGTTATGAAATTATCGCACTTTCTTAAATATTGTTATTGCTTTTAATGTATTTTTTCATGCTGATTTCAAATCTGTTTGTAGATTTCTTCTAAAGTAAATAGTTTCATTAATATGTTGAAAAAACCTTGACAAGAAAGCACGAGGTCACTGTAAGAATGAGCGAGTTTGTTTTCCACCAATGAAATGCTCCGTTATTTCAACCAATCAGAGAGCAGTAGCGATAAAGGGTTGAAAGAAAAAGGTGAAACGTGGTTTATAGTATTGAATGCAGTTGTGTGCTTGTGGGAAAATAGTGTATTGAAAGCAATTTGAAGTGCGTTTGTGGAAAATATCGGAATTATGGCTAAATTTTCATATCTGCCTGAGAATAAAATGTACAAAACAATAAATTTGAGGGAAGAATTTTATTCTATGCACCGAATTGCCGCTAAAGTACCATGTGGCCTTTCTACTGTTGTGAGAACTTTGAAAAGACTTTCTGAAACAAATTTTACTGCAGACAGGGGGCAATCAGGACACACACACACACACACGACCAAGAAATATATCTTTACGTGAAGACAGGTTATTGCACAGAATTTCACTTTCAAACAGAAAGCTTAATTCCTCACAAATTTTGAAACAATGGACTTTGACATCAAATGTGAGTGTGTGCCCAAGAACTGTTAGAGGAAGACTGCTGGAAATTGGGTTACGAGGCTGTAAAGCGCACCCAAAACCATTACTGACTGAATTTCAATGCAAGAGGCGATTGACGTGGGCAAGGGAATATTCATTATGGACTATTAAAGACAGGGCAAAGGTAATATTTAGTGACGAGGGGCGGTTTTGTATTTCTGGCAACCAAAGTAGTGCCTATGTAAGACGACGCACTCATGATTAATTCAGCCCTCAGTGTCTGTAGCCCACAGTAAAGTGCCCGACAAAAGTGATGGTATGGGGTTGCATGTCTTCTCATGGTGTTGGAAGACTTCACGTCGTTAGCGGAACAGTGAAAGCCCTGAATTTACATTGAAATACTACAAAATAAATTGCTACTAACTGCGAGATATCTTTTTGGCAATCAGTCATGGATTTTTCAGGACGATAAGGCCCCTTGTCATCGTGCGAAGGTAGTCCAGAAATGGTTGAAAGACCATACTGTGAATAGAATGAACACTGGCCAGGACAGTCTCCCGACCTTAATCCGTTAGAGAACTTATGGTTTAAAATTGGTTATGAAATTTCAAAGAAAAACCTTCAAACAAACGTGAATTAATTGAAGCTTTAATATTTTCCTTCAACCATATTGTCACGAAAGATCTTCTTTTGAAATTGGTGCATTCCATGCCAAAATGATGTCCAGCCGTAATTAAAGCAAACGGCTGGCCCATAAAATATCGATTTTCTAACAAGTGACAACAATGTAATTTTCAAAATGCTTATATATATATTAAATATACCGTATTTGTAAGTATAACAACTTTTATATATATATAAAAGTTGTTATACTTAGCGCTGTACCAATCATAATTCCTTTTTTTCTCTTGATTATTACTACTTAGTTACAAATATTGGCTACATTTTGAATTTTCTTATAAAAAAAATCAGATACTTCTACTTAATTTCTTAATATACATATATTCATAAGAAAATTACATATTATTTCAAATTTTTAAGATGACGTTTTTTTCTATAAGCTCCGTAATAATCAAATTTATATTATTTGAAGACTTACATTTCTTCACATTTTCTAAGAAAAAAATAAATTCTTAGTGCTCATTTTGAAATTTGACACTTCTTTTTTTACTAAATTCACGGCTTATTTTTTCTTTCAGCTTCTTGATGAAATTATTCATCCCAATATCTTGAAGAAAAATGTTTCTAACACTTTTATTAAGTCATCAAATACTTTTTTTCTGCTAAACATAATTGTTGCAAAAATATATTAACCAACTTAGTATAAAATGTTTTAATGTTACTTATTTATTTTTCTGTTCATTTTATACTAATACATACAAAATACTATATTTAGTTAAATGTTAAGAAATTCTACAAGGTCTGCGTTTTTTACGTATGCTTTAAAATTTGATTTTTAAAAGCTTAAATAATTTTGTTTCACTCTGAATAGTGGCTGCGGTAATCTAGTGATTATGGTCACGAACTCGATGCCAGAATACCACGGGTTCGAGTCCTGCTGCCACAGAACACCTTGTAACGTCGTGAGTAGCTATCAATCAATAAAAAATTCTTTACAGCCTTCTATAGAAATAAAAAAGTATTGTTTATTTGATAAACAATTCTTAATGAAGTAATATTGCCAAGCCGGTGTAGTCAGTTCATAGTCCCATTTTCAACGCCACCGGCGTTCATCGTCTTTTTCACTCCAATTTCCGGACTCAGCCCTTTTTCTCCATTCAAGGCGGGCATCACTCTCTCTGTCCCCGACTCTCTTTCCGTCTCCTCTCTCTCTCTTTTCCGTCTCTCCTCCTCCTTCCGTCCGTTCTCTCTCCCGGACTCTCTTGTCCTTTCTTTCTGCTCTTCTCCTGAAAAAGAACCCTTTTTAACCACCAGGGGTGTGTTCACAACACGCCCCTCGCCTCTTCTTATTGGCAGGTCACCAAAGTCTCTCTCGACCTCCTCGTCCTATTGGCGCAAGTAGGTAGAAAAGCCGATTCTGCTGTAAAGGCGGTGCAGGCGGTGCAGGCGGTTGCAGGCGGTTGCAGGCGGTTGTAGGCGGTCGTAGGCGGTCGTAGGCGGTCGTAGGCGGTTGCAGGCGGTTGTAGGCGGTTGCAGGCGGTTGTAGGCGGTTGACGGCAGTGCAGAGTTGAGTTGTTTTCGTTCCTACTGACGAGTTGAGTTGTTTCATTCCCTACTGACGAGTTGAGTTGTTTCGTTCCTGCCGAGGAGTTGAGTTGTTCGTTCCTGCTGCTGAGTTGAGTTGTTTTCTCCTGTTGAGTTGTTTCGTTTCATGTTACCGAGTTGAGTTGTTTCTCTCTGTTGAGTTGAGTTGTTTTCGTTCCTACTGACGAGTTGAGTTGTGTTTTTCTCCTGCATTGGCTTTTGGTTTTCGAGCTGAGGGGCAGAGTTGAATTGTTTTCTACAGCTAGGAAGTTGAGTTGTTTTTAAAAATGTGCACAAAAAATGGAAGTATGGGAATGTTAAACGTGCTCATGGCGCCACCTATTGATTAAAATGTACACTAATTATAGATTTTAAAATGATGGAAGTAAATAACGCTCAAATTAAAAAAAAATCCAGATTCAAACTCACGGCCTCGAATCCAAAACGTCTCCACAGGACAATAGTTTTCAGTTACGCTAACCATTATCCTATGAAGGCATACAGACCTGAAGAACTTATGTTTATAATCTCATGAATTTAATTTTGCAGGCGAAGCAGACAGCTGACATGTTTTAAAATCATTTTCTTGATTAAAATGAAATAAAAAAAAATATTTAATTTATATTATTTTAATAATGTGTAAATTTTAATTCAGTATAATGATTACATACACACACAGTAAAGATACAAAGTAAATTGATTATTCAGAAAAAAATGCCGTAGTATACTCGTCATCAGCGTGAACCGATTTACGATTTAACTTGTTTTTAGCTTGTCTGATCGCACGATTCTACAAGACGGCTTTTCCAGGCGAAGCAGATGGTGACGTGTTTTTAAAATCATTTTTCTTTAATTAAAAATGAAATAAAAAAAATATTTAATTTATATTATTATTTTAATAATGTGTAAATTTTAATTCAATATAATGATTACACACACACAGTAAAGATACAAAGTAAATTGTTTATTCAGAAATCAACATCTTGTATTGCGTTTTACATTACAATCGTATATTTACATTACAGGAACAACAATTTGTGAAATTTATTTCAGTGTAATGATTATACATGTACAGTAAAGATACAAAAGTGAGTTGTTTATTTACAAAAACAGCATTCCGTTTTACATTACAATCAATTATTTATACACACAAAAAAAAAAAATCCCATTATTGGATTTTATGTCCTACAGCTCATTAAATAATTCTAAATTCATCAACGACCAATGACCATGTGCAAAGGTAGTAATGCCATCACCATTAATAAACCTTTGTCATCTTTTTATATGACAGAGCAAGTTTGTTTTGCTTTATTGAATGTAATGAATGAAATTTGGATCTAATTAAGTTCATGTCAACATATTTTTATTTTTCATTAAAAAGACAAGCTTTGTAGTCCTCAAATGTTATTTTATTTTTTATAGTTTGTTTTTTAATTCCTTTTAACCGCTTTTCAATCTTATTGTTTGTTTTGTAGGCATACATTTTCGATTTTAATCCTACATATTCTGTCATAATATTTCCTTTATTTTCATCCTTCATTTTCCCGATGATGACTTTTTGTTAACAAGAGGTAAATTATAAATATTGTTTTCATCATAGTCTGAAGTAATCATATAAGTTTAATATCCTCTTTCATGTCACTATAAAAATCATCAGTTTTTATTTCATATATAAAAGAATCGGTGTCTGTATACATGAGCCGTACTTTTGAGTCATAACGGTGCTTCATGTACTCATAGTGAAAAGAATACATTAGAACTTTTGATATATCTAAAATTACCATTCCTACCTGTATTGGTTTGAAAATTTGATTTTGGGTTTTTTTAGATGGACATTAAGTTTTCAGAAAATATTGTGCGTCGATTAAAAATTTGATTTCGCTATTAACTTTCGAGCCTGCTCTTCTGTTGAACATAAACGTATATCTACTCTTCTTCTTACATTTTCCATCGTTTCCGAAAATGCTATTATTCGATGGTTGTAATAATCCTTTTGAAAGTCATTTACAGATTTTAGTTCTTAATTTAGTATTATAATCTATGTAATTTTAAGCCAAGGAGATTGAAAAAAATTTTTAAAACGCGATGAATTTTTTCAAGACAACCCTAATTTTAAATAAAGCTTTAAATTAGAATAATGGAGAACATATTTTGTTTTTTGGTTCCAAAGTAGTTAAAAGTCTAGGCTCTTACAATTAGGTGGGGGCTTATTTTCAGGGGCAAGGGGAAAGTCTGAATGTTTGTCATGCAAATGGAAGGATATTCAAGATCTACTTCCAAGATGTAACCTACATCGGATTCATCTGATAAATTTAAAAATATCCTGTTCAGTTAAATCGTTATCACTCCAAACAAAATCTTTTAAGGGTAGATATTTACTCATTGCATAACCGTACAAATTATTTGCGTCAAGATACATTAAATATTTTTATCTCATCATCTGGGTTAAAATTGACATATATCTGTTGTTAGCTATAGCATAACGATTGCAACACTGACTTATACCTCCTCTTACACCCTTTTCTATAAAAAGAAGCATGTCGTAATCTGTGAACAGTTCGATAGCTACTTTTTAGTATGTAATAACATAGCATCCTATGATAAAGCTGGGTGGTAAAATACCAACAGGGGTCAAGTTTATAAGTTTGCATGCATATTTTTCGAAAGTTTTCAAAGAGATCTGTTAACAATAGAACATCTGTTTTTACATATAGATCGCAGTATTCACCAAGATTATTTAAATGAAAATTCATTAAATACTTTACATGCATGATTATAATCCTCTACACTTATAGCCTCCTCATTTTTAGTTTATTGTAAAATTTGCTAATAGGTGGTAAACAAGAATCTTTACACTTTTCAAAACTATCAAAATAATCATACGGAAAAACTCCCTTTCTTAGTAAATCTATTTTTCTGAGTCAAAATAATGTTTCATATATTTAAATTCATCTTTTTTAGTGTTTTTATCAAATTTTCCAAACTAGGAAGACATGAATTTGAAAGAATCTAAAAAACCTTAACTGAAAATCATTTTGAAATATTTTTACTGAAGGAAATATATTTTCTTCGGTGTCGGAATTAAATTAATTTGTTTTTCATCATATCCTAACTCATTAATAAAAATATGGGCGTCATATCCTGAAAGATTACGCTGGAAGAAAAACAGGTAAAATTTGGGGGTTTTCATTGCTAAATTACAACTATTGCAACAAGGGCCAATAAATTTTTGAGTAACATGATTATGATCCCTAACCTTGATATTGTTTTCGTGAAAGTTTAAGACTCACAAACATAACGGTATTAGCATTATCATACAATTGCTTTTCTGATTCAAGAGGTAATAACGGTTTTGATTTTTTATAAATATTATCAATTTCTATTGCATCTTTTTCTTAACTTTTCAATGTACCTGGGGGCATCAATACCTCTATATACTACTGGATCTTTATAATGTCCCCCCCTTGATAACTGATAAAATAACAAAACCTATTGGGACATGTTTTTCATAAATATTTGTAAACGAAAAGTTTGATTAGGACAGCAAGTATCAGTTTTCCTAGTTACACACTCGAAATCACATATACAACAAAGGTATTTTTAAACAATGTTGAAAATTTTTAAATTTTAAAACTTACTTGTTTCTAACGGCATTACTACCCTTGCAGGATTTTTATGTATACACATCTCATTATGCTGAAGAAGTTTGTATTCTGTTTGGAAAGCACTTAAACATCTTTTTTACATATAAATGTTTTATGTTGATGTTTTGAGAGTTGTTTCGAAACAAGTCGAGATAAGCTTTTAATGAAACAATAATGTCCAAACTCACCATTTTTTACGTAAAGCAAATCTATATGTTTCTCACACACTATATCACTAATGAGGAGAGGAAATATTTTTAAATCTTCTTCAAAGGAATAAATGTTTATTCACTATATCGTTCATTTTGAAAATTTTTCACCTCGTTAGCTAGTGTTGGAAAGGATATTCCATCAAAGTTCAGCTTATTTAGGTGGGGGACATAACTGACGTTTTGTTGGGGTTGCTGGTGTTGGGGGGTAAAGAGCCGCGAGAACAGAATCACACATGAAACACTGAGAGTCCTTTTTATTGATGACATTGATGATTGCCTTTGTTTCAGCGATCTGCTTCTAAGCACCTCGATGAAGGATGATGAAACCTCTGAAAGGAGAATAACGGTTCGTGCGGACTTCGAGTCTTAAAACTTCGTCCAGTGTCCAGCCCGAGTCTACCTTCAAAATCCTCGCTTTCTTTCACTATTTTCTCAGACATGTCGTCATAAAGTCTGGCGAGATTAGTTCCTTTAAATACATCATTATTCGGCGTTTTAATTCTACGTTCTTTATCATTTTTCCAGCATCTGTCGCTTTCAGGTAAATGCAATGAACCCATTTATATTTCGAAGGCTTTGTAAGGTTTAAAGTTCATTGCGAAAGAAGCAAGATTGTCTCTTTACTCTTAAGGTAAAAACTCTTTTGTCCCAGTGAACTGTTAGTGGGAAGATTAAAAGGATTTTATATGCTTTTTTGAAAAGCACTCTCGTTATATTTTGGTGGCAAGAAAGATATTTTCAGGATCAGCCGTGGGTTTCAGATGTGGACGCTGTGTTTTCTTTTTTCCTGCTTGATTTACAGACAAATCCACTCTCTTTCTTTTTCACGCTTCTTCTATCGCCGGCATCTTTTAAAAAATGTTTTTTATTGTTCAAATGTTTCAATAAGTTGTCTTTACGGGTAAAGGTGGCTATAGCAAAGGCGTTACAAGTAATTTTCTCGGTTGAATGCACGGAGTCTCTGTGCCTTTTTTAGAATCCCTTTCTCAGGACGAATTTTTTACTACAATCCGCACATTGAAGGACAGCATTTTCATGGGCTTTGCAATCATGTGGCGTTTTACAAGAAACATAGTTTGTAGCGAAGTTTTTTCCACAAATATTACAAGTATATAATGAAGACGTGAACTTGGGAGCGTTGCTAAACACACACACACTACTAAATCAGCAATCAAATTTTGTGTTTCTGCTACTCTGTGACGATCAGATTTGCAATACATAGAATCGATGAGCAAATTGGAATGGATATCTCCCCACCCAGCACTTTTAAGCTCCGGGGTGGGGTCCTTCCCCCTCGTCATTTCTCGATGGTCGGTAACTGAAATCGCACGGCCTGCAGACTCGCCAGCGTGTATTGGTTTGATCTGACGGCCCATTTCTATCTCTGACCTCTCACACTCACTGGCGACACAGGTCGCGAACACCTGACACATACCACCCCGCCGTTTTGAGGCGTCGATGTCGAGTCAGAGACGAACTCAGTCAAAAGATGAACAGCGGGTTTTCGTCCAGCCCATTACAGACTACCACAGACCCACACTGGGCGTCGCAGACAGAATCCCAACAATGAACAATGACGCCGGGGCGTAGCAATGCGGCCTATAAGCTCTTATTCCAGTACATTATAGAAATAGCCTTACCTTTGAGTAATATATGCGATCTCCGCTTTTATCTGCAGTAACAGG
>BMAU01006481.1:0-29032 GCA_019973935.1 Trichonephila clavipes | reverse complement strand
AAATTATCAAGAAAAATTGAAAAGTCCTTGAAAGTTTCTAAAGTATATTTTCTCTTAATTAAATTCACTTGGATTGTGATTTTTTATCAGTATAGTAGAAATAATTGTAAAATAAAATTATACTTTAAAAAATAAAACAAAAACGCTTTTATTTGTGAATCGAAATAAAAGTAAAAAAAAGAGTAGTACTATAAAGCTGCTGAAAAGTAACATATACAAAATTCAATACTTATCTTGTTAAAATTGAATGGTTTATAATTACGATTGTATTATAGCTTTAGCTCCCAAAGTGCATTATTATTGCATGCAATACATTATTATTGGGGGGAGGTGATAAAATTTATGATTGAAAATTGAGTCGTCAGTAGTGAAAGTTTGAGAACCACTGTGTTTACATAATATGCAAAAAACCATTTCTTTCTTACTTTGTTTTGAAATTTTACTATATAAAACCTGTTATTCATTCTAATGTTTCCAAGATAATAATGATAACTTATTTTTGAAAGAAGGAGCCGAATTTAAATAAAGGTTACATTTTGTTTGTATAGGATTTTTTTAAAAAGAAGAAATATAATTCTTCTAGAAACATAAATGTAACTTTTAATGAAACAAATTGCTTCTGGAACTAGTTCAAATGCTTACACATTTGTTTAACTATTTCATCGAAGTCTATTTTTGTTATTTTCAAAGATTGTATATCTGAGGTATAAGTTCGAGAAGACATACAGTTTATGATCAATAATAGTTGCATTTTTTCTTAAGGTAAAATTTGTGTTGGTATTGTGGCGACCCCTTATATAAAACGAAGTACATGAGTTTGCTAATTCAGTGCACGTTCGTCACATATGAAGTGGAGCGTGTCGGGAATTTGGCAGGTTATCTTTAATGTTGGCACTTTGCCCGATGACATGCGAGGGAGTACATCTTTTTTATTACATACATTAAATGTAAAATTAATTTTTATTTCGAAGTCAGGTTGTAAAAATTTCATAAAATGTATATTAAATAATATGTGTAAGATGAAGAAAGTAAAAAATTTACAACTTGGGTATCACATATTTATTTAGATCCCGTAGGATTTGAGTTATTACTGTGCAGTTTTCTGTAAAAAATTCATATAAGATACAACATTATCGAAAATTAAGGCTATACATACTCATTTTTTATTGTTTCAAAGCTACAAAATTGATGATACAGCAACAACTTTAAAAATGAATGCATTACGACACTCATTTGTTGTACTTTCAATTTCTCATATTTGATCCAGTTACGGGTTCAAAAATGAGTATGTAATGAAGGAACTCAATTTTGAGTACGTGCCGGTTGCCACAAATGAGTATGTCCGAATCTCTCTCTCTCAAATTTGAGCACGTTTGCATCAAGGCTATTCTAAGAATGTGAAGAACTCAAAAAGTGAGTATTTTTGTTCTCAGTTTCGAACAACCCTTTCTCGCAGTGTGGGGGTGTCACATATTTTAAGATCATATAAGATTTGAGTCGATGCATATTTTCTGTTAAAAAAACTCCTATTAGATACAATAGTATCGAAAATGAATTCTATAATACTCATTTTATAACTTCAAACTCATATTTGATACAGCAACAACTTCAAAAATGAGCGCATTGCATACTCATTCTCAAATATAAAAACAGCAACAAACTCAAAATGAATGTGCATTACATATATTTTGTTCATTCATTCTCAAATTTGATCTCGTAACAGAGATTCAAAAATGAGTATGTGAAGTCTCCATTTTGAGTACGTGCTTTGCGATCAAAAATGGTATGTGTGATTCTCAGGAATTCAGCACGTTGCATAGGAGCTACTTAAGTATATGACGTACTCAAAAGTGGTATTTTGTTTTCAGTTTTGAGACAAATGTTTCTCATAGTGTGCTTATTTTGTTGAGTAGAGATCCACTAAAAATGTGTCTTGCGGAGATATTTGCTTTGAGAAAGGGAGTTTACAGGGGAAGCAAAAAAGATAACTCCATTTCAATTTTTAAATTTCAAATCATGTCCTTTTAAATCAAGATAATGGTTATAAGACTGTTTAAATAGCAACGACGCTAGGACTTAGATATCACCACTTATATGTAACCGTATACACTCATACAACATCACGAAACACCCAGGAAAGCGGTCGGGTAATAACTAGGATACATTATATATATGTGTGATCGAAATTATAATTTACTCAAGACATTTAAATTGGACAAGTAATCACAACGTTTAAAGAGAGACAGCCCACTTAATTAGATGCGTAAACATGGTTTTATTGATTTCAATGTTGACACATCTACACCTCTTAGCTGCATCACACCTATTGATTCTTTTAATCATGTTGAATTCCGGAAGGAATTATTGACCAGTACTCCCAAGAATAGCAGCCATCCGGAGTTACTCAGACAACTGGCACTTGAAGTAATAAATGACATACCCGATCAAGCCTTGATTGTTTACACAGATGCTAGTCGTTCGGATACGGGTAGAGCAGGGAGTGGTATTTTTAGTAACACTCCTGGGAAACGATGTTAAAATCAGCATCAGAAATCCTGACCACTGTTCCGTCTTTAGATTGGAACTCATTGATATTAGTGGTGCTCTCGAGAGAGAGATCATGCTCTCTCTCTCTTATAAGGACAGTATCTGGATCCTGACAGACATCAGAAGCTCCATCAATATTTGAAAAATTGCCAAATAATTATGGACAGTACTGGTCTAGATATTTTATCCAAAATAGTTAGGCTTGTTTAGAGGAAACCAGTATATCTCCAGTGGATTCCATCACATGTGGGTGTGCCTGGGAACGAAGCTGCTGATGAGCTGGCTGTTAGGGGATGTGATCTCCCTAACCCCAGTTCCACTGTCTTAACCCATACGAAAATTCATTCCTTCCAAAGAAATAAAATGAATTTAACTTGGCGAAACCCTCCTGCTCACCACTGGTACGCAGCTAAAAGTCCTGGCCTATTTATACAGTGCAGGAGTTTCAGGGCTCATCAGGTGGCCTTGGCGCGCCTTAGAAGTGGTCAGCTGCGTAGAATGACTTTTGTGCAGGGGGTAAAGTCTTTCTTTACATGTCCCTGTTCTCCCCTTGCTTCTCCTGTTCATCTTCTGGACTGCTGGGGCATTTTACTGCGACAGTTGTATGAAGAGCCAGCCCTAGTGTGTGAGACTATTACGAGGAAAGTTCAAATGGACTTGGTGTAGGCTTTCCTGCTCCAAGGGGATTGGAAACAGCAACAACAACAACTCAAGACCTTTTTTTATCAACGCTTCAAAGCTTTTAGAATTTTTGTAAAAACGCTATTTGGTCAGTGATTTTCAAGATGATTCTTGAATTCGAATTTTGATTAGACTAAAGAAACATTTCGGGAGTATAACGCAGACTTCTGCATGTTAAGGATATATGTATATATATATATATATAAGTTATCTCATGATGTACTATAAAAGATTGGAAACTGTTCTGAAGTTGTAGTGTTACTTTAAATAAAAGCAAAAATATATTTATTTGAATTCGATGCTGATTAATTTGGTTTTTTTATTTTTTTTATTAAATAAAGTATAACTAAAAATCGCTCTTTTTTTCATTAAAGAAGTATTGCTCAGTGAATTGAACTTCTTCAGCGTAAATTAGCATTTCTGAATGGTTTAGCGAGTCCCGCAGTTATTCAACATCTATAAAACTTTAAAAAAAACTGCACATCATAAAAATATAGCTCATATTAAAGGTTAATACTGATTTAAAATGTCATAATCCGTTTCCATATTCGCTCATTGAAAAACATAGATGTGTAGCACACACACACACAACAAATTTTGAAGTTTTTTTCCTATATTTATAATAAAAATTAGCTATTATCTACACACTTCGCAGGATATTTCATTAAGTTGTATGACAGCGTATAAATTGTTTAAAAAAAGTTATTGATACATAAGTCCTAGAATCAAGCTTTTAATTCTATTGAAATATGTTCTTATAGCACGAGCATCTTGATTTAAAAAGATAGAATTTAAATTTATACGACGAAAGTATATTTATTTTTACCCCCCTCCCCTCTGGACCTATATTCTCCTTCCTCGGAATTGATTTCCGAAAAATCCCTTTTTTTAGTATATCTACGTGACAAAAAAATATTCTTGTCAAATTTTAAGTCTGCAATTCTAACAGTTCAATAAACAATAATTTTTATGTATAAGACCCCCCTCCCTTCAAACCCCTTGAGGGTAAATTTCTGCGAAATTCGTTCTTAGAGGATTTCTACTCAACAAAAAACAAAACAATAAAAAATAATAACATGCCTGGAAAATTTCAAGTCTGTTGGTCTAATAGTTCCGGAGATTTCGAGATGAAGGAATATGTGAGTCACTTATTTACACTTATCAATACACTTATATTTTCTTTTCTTTAAAAAGAATATTTAAACCATGAGAAAATTTTTAAAACATAAACTGAAGTTGAACGTTAAAGATATATATATATATATATATATATATATATATATATATATTATTGTACTGTGTGTGTTTTGATTATATACTATCTTACAAATAAGCGTTCAATTAACATATTATTTAATCAATGTAGTAATATATAGGCCTACTTTATGTATTTGTCTATATCTGTAAGTTGGCCAGTGCATACCTGAATGAAAATCTTTTCTCTCATGATTTACACTTTAGAAGATATCTAGAAACATGCAAATCACTCTAATAACGTTATTTCTAATATTTTAAAGCTCAACAATGGATTAAACTTTAACTTTGTTACGAATCAAAATTATTAAAGTTTCTCAACAATGATGCTTTACAGAATTGTTTTTGAACAGAAGCATAACATTGTTAAAGCATTAATGATTGTTAAAACTTAGGCATTGTTTTTCGTGTAACAATATTTAGCGATCAGAATGTAATTTACATTGAATAATTGCGCATCGAAAATATTTGCTCTTATTTTTGCTCTCTAGTGTCCAACTTCCCGATCTTCGATTTTCCAAATCTCACGCTATTTCCCAAATTTTTGTATTCTACTTATTAATTTTTTCGTGCTTTATATATTCCTGATCCTCTCCCTCTCCCGCCACCACATAAAAATGGATCACAAAATATTGGCGGGGCCCATACTGCTCGTGTGGCTCTATTTTACCATCAGAATTTTATTCGTGACGTATTGGGATGTCCTATTTCTTCCACCTATTTTAGTAATCCTGGACAGCCTTTTCGAAGGTTCAAAATCCGTTAGCCAGGTACAGACTGAAGACACCTTCCAAGCCACGAAAAAAGATCCAAAAAGCACTAAAGCTGTCAGTAAGGTGACCATCTTTCTGCTGACCATCAAAAGGTTTTCATGAATCCCCGGTTGCGACCTGTACTCAATATAATACAAAAATGTTTCTTGATTTTTAAGGAAACACAATAGAGGAAGTAAATATTATCACACTATTTATTTTGTGTTTTACTTTCGCCAGTGCTTCTCAAAATTTCAATGTTCGTGACTCAAATTTCATTCATAATTTTCATGGCACCCCCTCCATACATTAACAATATATTGAATATAATAATAACGTACTTTAACGCTAACTCTACAATACTACACTTTAATTATAAACTGTATAAATTATCACGATAAGTATTAAATCATGCATATAACTTTGTACAAGCCCATGGGGTCATTAGTAGTTATTAAATTTTTCCTAACTTAGTATTGTTAAATTAATTATCAAATATACATTGTGCATCACCGATGCATTTATAAGTATATTATATAATTGTAAATGTATATTTTTCATTATTTCGGAATGTATTTTGTTTTGTGATTCCTTTCAGTAAATTAACAATTTTTCTAGATCTTTTAATTTCAACTCTCGCCCCCAGGTAGGACCTTCACGCCCCCTAGGGGGTGCACCCCACAGTTTGCGAAACACTGAGGTGAGTTTTTTATATCATTATAGTGTGTATTTTTAACATACTTTATTTTTTGATTTTTTTTTATTTTAACATATTTTATTTTCAAGCTAAGTTTAATTGTTTTAGTTTTAGTTCTAAAAAATGTTTTCTTAAAGAATGGAATTAAAAGGAATTTTCTATAATGTAATTGAAAAAATAATCCTTTAAAATTATTTTAAAATGCTCCCTGCACTATTAAAATCCTTCCTATATTATGATCACAGATTACACAAGTATAATATGCGACAGAGATATATTTATATACATTTAATAATATAATAAAATGTGTCTCCCATAATCTTCATTAATTTCAGAATATTTAAGAAAGAGAAAAAAGACCATTTAAGGTCGTCAAACTTAAATTTTATTACTTCTTATGTTTAAGTATTTCAATAAATAACAAAACTTAAGTGATTAAAAGATTTCTAAGCAGTTAATTACCATCACGTACAAATGATACTGGTCTTCTAAATGATGTCTTTAATACTCTTTATTCTAGCATATGTGAATATAACATTTTCATTTACTGTATAAACGGACTGTAAGCTCATTTGACAATATAATAGGTTATTAACATGAGACCATTCAAAGCTGGTGAGCTTTAGTCCGGATGCTCTGTGTGTTCCTTTGCTTTGAATTAATCATAGGTCGTTTCCGAGTAATTATACTAAAGATACAATTCGAACGGAATTACTTATGCTAAATGGAATTGTGTTTTGAATACAAAACTGACATCCGAGTAAATAAACTTGGTAAATGTTGCTACTTTAGGATATGCTGGTATATGCTAAGTAAAATAAATTTTTGAATAACGAATTATTTTATGTTTTGAATGACAGTTTTATTGTGACTTTAAATTATATTCTGTCCTTTGACTAGCAATTTATGTGGTTTTATTTCACTTCCGATTTATATTTCATTAACGAAATAAATTAGTTTCTTTCATGTGATGATAATTTTATCGTAAAACTGTTTTTCGATAGATGCTTCATTGTCAATTTTATTAACTGGAAAAAATGTGTGCAAATTTTTAGTCTTGGCTGAATTATATTTGTTACAAAACTTTTATTCTACGATAATTTGTCTGAAAAATTAATAAATACTTATAAAGAATAAATTTATATTAAAGTATGATGAATATATATTAAAATATGATGAATATACAATCTGTCACAAAAAATATATACACCCAGAAGAAACCGAACTAGTATCATGAAATTTGGTAGGGATATAGTCTGGTGAAAGATAAGCAAATTATTAAAATTTCAACACCAATGAGACAAGGGTAAGCAAGCTTTGCGCCAAATAGACGTACCGCTGGGATAGTTTAAAGGCATATATTCTCATATCATAGGATTATTCAAAAAAATTACCGACTTGGATGGACGGTATTGGAACTAGAAGTCGCCTTGAAGATGTAACCGGCGACTGTATGAACAATTGGTGGGCTGAGAGGGGACGTATGCTAGACCTCGGAGAAGGAGGCTAGTCAAATAGGCGTATCGGCTACTATCTCGATTAGAGTGATATGGGAATTGTTCAGTGTTGTCAACAATGGATCACGAAATGGGTAGTCTACCGTTACTGTGGGTCAGGGCGTTCCAGGAAGACAAACGCGTGCGATGATCATGCAATCACAAGATTGGCCACGTCTTCATAAACAATGTCACTAGAATTGTTTGGACACCATTTACAACTTTCCAGACATCCACAGTGGTATAGAGAAAATTATTCGTAGAAGACTGGCGTAGAAGTCGACGATCATTAAGACGTCTACTGTTGACCCCCCTCCATCAAAGGCAGTGGCGATTGGGTTTTTTGCCTACTTTGGGCAAGCTGGAGTGTGACCGAAAGTAGACGTGTGGCTTGCAGCGAGGAATCTCGATACCGTCTCACTGCTGATGATAAGCAAATACGGATGTGGAGACAGTCAGGTCACTACTCCGATATAACATTTGTTTTTGAGAAAACATGCTGAGATTACACAAAGTGTGGCAGCGTGGGGAGCGATTAGTTGGGACACCATATCACCTCAGCCATCATTCAATGCCCTTTGACGGCATGGAGTTGCGTGGACAACATTTTAACGCCAGTTGCACTGCTTATACTATCAAGTCACCCAGGTGCCATTTATCAGCAAGACAACCCTCGTTGACATACCACGTGATTCTTCCAACAATTTTTTCAAGAATATAATAAACACATATAGTCTGACAGGTCCGTAGATCTCTCACAAATAGTGTATGTCTGGGATGTGCTTGAAAGGCAACTACAACCATCCTGGAATACTAGTGAATTAATGGCCCGTATATACTCAGAAACATTACTAAATTTCGAAGATAACTCAAATATATTTCGTTAAGAGGATGTTAACATAAAATGTAGAAAAGTTTTCGGAAAAAAATTCCTGGCAATTCTATGCTACTTATAAATTAAACTATTTGTGAAATATATATCTTCATACCTTCTTAATAGTTCCATATTTCAGGTTCTTGGAAAACTTTTTAGTAATTTAGCTCCTATTTGTTCTTCTTATTATATATTTATTCTTTGTTCTTCTTATTATATATTTATATAATTTAGCTCCTATTTTATGGTTTATTAAATGATTCATTTTATTGGAAATCAAAAGAAATCGCTCTGGGAGTTGCAACACATGTCTCATGGTTTCGGTAACATGTCTTTGTCGTCACTTTAGAAAGAACGTGTTCTGCCTAGCTTCCTTCAAGTCATCGTTTACATACAAACGTAATACTGTCTTAAGTGACCTAAAGGCCTGGAAGTCACAGAGTGACATATCCGAAATGTTCGGTTGGTGTTTTAACATTTCCTCTAGGATTTTTTAAGTTACCTTGGTTTCATGGGAGACGTGTGGGTGTACATTGTCGTTGAGATCAGATACCATTTGCGGCTTTTCTCGAAAACTTTTACATCAACTGTTCTGAGACGTTCGACTTAAACAGTGCTCGCCATAGACTGTCATTATCCGTCGATAGTTGTCGCATTAAACTCACCTCCTACAATCAGAAACCGTACAATCACACGTTATTCCGATCTGGAGGCGTTCTTATATGGCATGACTTTACTTTCGATTAACGTCCTCTACCACTAACGGGTTTTACTGTTAAACATTGTATGAGGTGAAAATTCCTTCGTGTCTCTGCCGCAGCTAAGTTCATTTTGACGCAATCGCGTATGCCCACTTTCATTTGGACAACCCTTATATATTTTTACTTTAAAACTTGTTCTATGCTCAAAACAGCTGAAATAAACAAACTGTGAATCGAATAATACATTGAATATTTTTTTGTTATTTCTGATGCTATTTTTATTCCATTGTAATAAGCGTTTGTTTAAGTACAAAATAGTAAAAATTAATTAGAAAATTTCATTTCATGCGTTTACATGATAAGATAGCTTTAAATAAATACCCGAAAAAGTGCATAATGTTCTAAATATAACTAAATTGATGCCAAAATAGTAACATAAAATTCCACCGATGCCAATATCGATTGCAGTTATCTTTGTAATAAAATTAAAAAATATAATAAAACCAAGATTTGCAGCTTAAATGAATTAAAAAGCATAGTGTACTTCTTTATAATCTTTTGCATAAGCATGTGGCTTAATAAGATACTTCTTGTAAACCACTATGCAAAAAATCATTTAACATGAGATAAGGGAAATACATTGTAACCAAAAAGTTTTATTTACTCTCGAAGAAATGAAGAAAAAACGTCAAAGACTGGTTCCCGAAATGCAAATAAAGTATCAGTTTTATGTCATTGTCGCAGAGATTTCTATTGCAAAAGGAAACTAAGAATAATAAGAGAGAAAAAGGATGGTAATATATCATTTTATTGGATTAACAGAAAACGTTTTATGACTGATATTTACAGAAGTTTTGTAGAGGGTTTAATTATTTGAAGTATGGCTAGTAGATTTATCTTGATTACTTTAAAGATTGAAGTAGAATCAATACAAAAGTTCTAATTATCACTCAAAGAATGCCTCTATATTCTTTAAAAAAGGAAAACTAGCACTGATATTTACAGAAGTTAAACTTATTATTTGAAGTATGACTGGTAGTACTATATTGCTTGTTTCCAAAGAGTGAAATATCGTAAAGTCTCTAATCATACCCTCAAAAACACACCTACTTTCTTTTAGAAAAATTATCATATGCTAACACCTGCATTGCATATGTCTCTTTCTTTGCCTGAATTTCATTATCCTTAATTTATGGACATGAGTGTATATCTACGACTATCCAAATATGAAAAACATAATCAGCCCACCTTTACAAATGTCTGACACCCGTATCCCCTGTAAATCAGATGCCTAGTAAAGGGTGTTTTTTTCGAGGTATAGAACTTTAAATTGCCATAAAACAACAATGTATTATTCGATTGACATGATTTTTTTTTATCCGAAAGATAAACTTGTGGCATTATATTTTAAATATGATTTCTGGTATATGACTGTCACGGCTGGCTCGGATGTAGGCCAATCTGGATGTCCGATTTTCGATGACTTTTTCCAACATTTGTGGCCGTATATCGGCAATAACAAGGCGAATGTTGTCTTCCAAATGGTCAAGCGTTCTTGGCTTATCCGCATGGATCAATGGCTTTACATAGCCCCACAAAAAATTGTCTACCGGTGTTAAATCACAAGATCTTGGAGGCCAATTCACAGGTCCAAAACGTGAAATTAGGCGGTCACCAAACGTGTCTTTGAATAAATCGATTGTGTCACGAGCTGTGTGACATGTTGCAACGTCTTGTTGGAACCACAGCTCCTGGACATCATGATTGTTTAATTCAGGAATGAAAAAGTTAGTAATCATGGCTCTATACCGATCACCATTGACTGTAACGTTGTGGCCTTCATCATTTTTGAAGAACGATTCCACCAGCCCATAAAGCGCACCAAACAATCAGTTTTTCTATATGTAACTGTGTTTCGACATACACTTGTGGATTAGCTTCACTCCAAATGCGGCAGTTTTGTTTGTTGACGTAGCCATTCAGCCAGAAGTGCGCTTCATCGCTAAACAAAATTCGCTTATGAAAATTGGGAACAACGGCAATCTCGTTTTGGGCCCATTCGACGAATCTACGCCTTGCTTGATGATGGTTTTGATGAATTGCCAAACCAAACTGAGAATAAATCACTTGACAGCTGTTAAATCAGTCGCCATCTTGGAAAGTAATGCCAACTTAAACTTCTATACCTAAAAAAAAACACTCTTTACATCGTCTTTATAGCCTGAAGTCTCCATATCATCTTCATCAACTCAAGCACAGCTACTTCCTTCCACATCTTCAGACATCTTCATTAATACCAACCATACAAAGGGAGTCTCAATTTCTTATACCCAATTCTAGTACTACTACTTTTCCTGGCAATAGCCTAAATACCTTTGTTTTATCTTTGTCAACTGACACACGCCTGATTCATACTACTTCTAAAGAATTTGCCGAACTATCAACTGAAATTCAGCCCTCAGTTCCCTTACCAGAGTCTGCCGTTACTACATCCAATAGTGAATATTCTAATGCATCTAAAATCCCAAAGACTGTAAAAAAATTAGAATAAAGCACCTAAAAGTATAGAAACCAATAATCGAAATAAAAATGGTAGTTCACTCACCCAAGAAATCCTTGTTTCATTAGGACTTAGAAGACGAGGATATAATAACATACGATGCAGATGAAAAATAAAAAAATGAAAAATTTTTGATGTTTTTAATTTGACTTTTACCATTTTAATAAAGTGTCACAACTATACATGAATTTTTAATACGATTTTAATAAATTTCAGTTCTCTTAAACATATATTCATGTCATTAATTTAAATTTTTAACTGTTTATAAAATTTTTATGGAAGTGTAAGCAAAATGTTTGGCGCAGTATAGCTGAAATCGACTCTTGCGCCAATAAAACCCAAAATCACTCACCCCACCAATTATGTGTCATATTATTCACTGTCATTTAAACATATTGAATGTTAACTCTGTAACACCGATGCAAATTATTCTTTTGTATGAAATTTAAATAAATTTTTATGTTTCATCTGTACATTTGAAAATTTTGTAACAATTAAGCCTTTTGATA
Source organism: Trichonephila clavipes (assembly GCA_019973935.1). Taxonomy (NCBI): domain Eukaryota; kingdom Metazoa; phylum Arthropoda; class Arachnida; order Araneae; family Nephilidae; genus Trichonephila; species Trichonephila clavipes. The sequence goes on along the minus strand of BMAU01006481.1, from coordinate 16,961 downwards.
GTTCAACCGGTTTTAGAGTCAGTTTTTTTATTAATGCTATGTTAAATGGTTTCTGGGATTGAGATTGATTTATAAAAATAAATTAATTCAGCTTATTATTCCTAAAGTTAATTCGATTTTTAAGACTATTTTTTTGTAGGAAGTATGTTTCCCAACTTCCACTTGGATCTCTTTAAAAGTAGGACATCTTTTATTTTGCATTTCTTTTTACATCGCATTACAGAATATTCTATCAATACTTTGCAAATAATAAAATCTATAAAATGAATTATAAGTTAGATATAAATCGTTCTCAAATGTTTAAGAATTTATACATATTAATTTCCATGAAATTTCCGAAAACAAGAATCAGCACTTAGGGAGAGAATGCAAGATGTACAAATCCCTATCTTGTTCTATTCTTATGTGCATCAGTAGAGTATAACACACGGCAACGTCTATATATTTTTTGTAAAGTTGGCATATGTGCATCCACTTTAGTCAATAGTAAGTTTGTACCTTGCTGCACAGGAATTTTACATGTCGTCCTTTGCATTTATGACTCAAACATTCAGAAATCGTTTGTCATGTTAGCCGAAATTATGGCATCACAAATCGTAGATAGGAAAATAGCTTCCATTGACATTTAAATATTAATGAAATTGTTGGTAGGTATACTAGCCATGACCTTATAAAGAGTTAAAAGTATCCCTTTTATCATAAAAAACATTCACATAATATCTTTAAGAATATGTATGCTACAAACTATGTTCTTTTGTATAAATCTATTGCTTCAATTTCATTTATACATTTTTATATAGGTATTGTCTTATAGAAGTACTTTGCTCTACTTTTTTGCCTTGGTCTCCTAGTGGGTATGAAAAGGTTAACGGGCATGTAAGATTATCTGAAGATGAGAAAATAAAGAAAAGTTATTTCGTAATTTCAAGTAGCATTTATATATTTATTTGACAGAAAGTTAACAGTAATATTTCGGATATTTTTAAAACTTCTAAAGCTAAAAATCATCACTGTGCTTTCTTTTTTAAAATAAACAAGTAGAACGGAAATACTTAAGACTTCCGTTTCAAACATTGTGTTTTCAGATGTAATAAACATATAGCTGTACTTTTCTCTTGCAACTAAATAAATCAAGAATTGACGGCATGTTGCCTCATCATTAGATTACAATAATATCGGTATATTTAACAGTTTTTAATTTTAAGGCAAGATCATATCAGATAAAATTATTTAATTTTAAAGAATTTTTCTTTTTTAATTTAAAAAAAAATTGTATTATGAGCAATGTATATGATTTATGGATGTTTTACATTTAACAAAATTAATTCTGGAGATTGCGATTTAATGACATTAATTATATTCATACATGCATTTCCTTATTTTAAGAAAATCCCATGAAATTAGTATACCAAATGGTATAAAATATAAAAGAAAATAAATGAAACATAAGTTGAATATGTACGTATATATAAATAGCAAGAAATCTAATTTCTTAAAACTAGCTAATGTTTATTTACAAGCATACTGTACTACTCTAAATGCATGTATTTTTTCAATTGTTTTTTTCTTCAAGAGCCGCCAAGAGAAATCGTTGCATCTTAGTTTTATGACACATATTTTTTTTTACTAATTATGCCGTTGCATGTTCTAATTTATCTTTTTTTAAAAAAGGAAATGTATAATTTTGAAATATGTAAATTTTTCATAAGTGACTTTATAAGTAACACAAATTTACACAATACAATTTAGATTCTGATCAATAATATACCATAGGGAATAAAAGAAAGTTATTTGCCGTTTAAAATGATTTAAAGAATTTAGTTTAATTGGAAGACTAGTCTACAATTCTTCATAGCAAGCGAAATTCTTCATAGCAGTTACATTAAAAACATCTATCGGAACTTATTTTTAACATTTTAGATCATCACTATCATACACTCAAGAGATTTCGTACTTCATTTGGAATATTTTTCTAAAATAAGCAATTTTATATTTATTATTTAAATTTCGAATAGATGTAATGTGAGTGATCTGTAATTTTTCCTCAGTTATCAATACATTAACATGTAAATTTTTCCAAGTATACATTGAAAATTATAATACATAAGTTTATTTTTTTTCTTAATTATAATATGCAAATTTAATTCAAATTTAATATTGGTTATACTTATTTATTCTTAAACCATATGTATTGGCGTTTAAAATCAAGAAAAATCATTATTTTTTTTAGTTATTCCCACAAATTTGACAACAATTTTAAAGAATATTGACGTAATATAACATTTTATTAATGGTACATAAGCATGATCATGTGTAAAGTTTAAAATACAGCTTCCATATATTTTCACAAACTAAAACATTTCTGTGTCTTGTTAAATGAGTTATTTTCCTACAAAATTAGGTGAACTTCATATTTTCAAAAGCAATCTTTAAAATATACTCTTAATTTTTATACACAACGTATGTAGATTAAATACAGACGCCTAAAACTATTTATTTTAAATTTCGGATAAAATTTCCTTCATATATATTATTACGAAATTTCATACAGGGTGACGAATGCAAATTTCTGTATAGACGATCGGAATATGTGTTGATTGATTAACTTAATATTAGATTTAAATCCAATTAAGCATTGAAGGAACGACAAGACTATGAATCGTTTCTGTCAATCTGTCACTTCTACCGAAACATATTCAGTTTGAATTTGAATTTCTGCAATATTGATTAACATGTTAATTGTGCTTTAATTCAGAGTTTATGAGAGATAAGAATTGATTATCCAAATAATTCACACACACACTCACACACACACACTCACATACACACACTCACACACACACTCACTCACACACACTAACATTTTCAATATATTCCTCCCTGTTAAAATGACTAAAATATTCCCAGCCCTAAATATTAAAATAAATGGTTGAAATTTTAAAATAAAAGAGATATGAATGTATATATATATAATATTACTATATACATTGCTGGCTGAGAACTGCTTGATAAAACATTGGGGAGAGAGATTTTACTAGTTTTATGCCTAGCCAACTACCACTCTTATGCTTATAATACCACACCAAATCCTATGGAATTTAATGGATAAAATTAATAAATCATTATTAATAAAAAAATATTACATACCTAAGGAAACATTCGAGAAGTCTTCTTAGATCATGATATTGTACAATAAACCTTGCTAGTAATATTTTTTCTACCAGCTTTCATGTGGGTTTGCATTCATGTGTGAGTTCCAGAAAGGAGCATCATTTACTTACATTGTATTTATTGTCGTAGAGTCAGCCATTCTTATGCGAAAAGATTTCAGGTAAGTGCATTTTGATATCTTGGGGGAATTAGACTGCTAAATTGATCTTTTCCTTACGTTTTAAGTTGGCCTATTAATTCAATTAATTGTTAGTTGTTTATAAATGTTTGCAATTACGTCAGGTTGAGTTTAAATAGCAATATTACGAGTATGGAACCATTGGATTTAGGAAGCCAGATATTAGGGTTACAGATAATAGATAATATAAAATAGATCAAATATTTGAAACTTCGATTAAATAACTAACAACAACAGAGGCTACCAAAATCAAAATTATATTTATGAAAGATAAAACATTAAGAAATAGAAATAATAAATTTAAAACAAAATCGGAAGTCAAATCAAACAATTGTTTCAATGTTAATTACTTAGTGCAGACAAAGGACACCATATAAAATACAAACACTCAAACTAAAACCAAATAATTAAATGCAGTGAAAAAAATCGCTAAAATAAATTTGAAGCAACTATCTGTAGAAAAAAATATCAAAATAATTTTAATCAAAATTTGCGAGTATATAAAATAAATGAATGGACCCAGGTTTGATTAAATTTTTCTATAAGCAATTCCGAGCACACACAATATATATAAATGCAATGGGGGTAAAAGTTGAGGACACTTTTTTAAGCTGTTATGTTTTTTAAGCTTGCAAGCTTATAGAAAATGCTATGTTGCACAAAATGCAAAGTCTTTGATATCATTTTAAAAAGAACTTAATGCTGAATTCAATACAAAAACCACAATTCAAATAATTGAAACGCAAAAAAAGTTGTGATGCAATAACTATCGATACACGTTAGATACTTATGATATCAGTGAGTTATAAATGCTTAGTGAGGTAGCTCTTATTTTTTATTACAGCATCAGTTCAATGTTTCATTGAGCTGAAAATAGTTTTAAACTCTTTCTTTGTTATCATACGATGTCAGGAAACAATTATATGCACAATAATTTCTTTTTATTTCACGGGTTCCTCATTCAGACAAGAGTTTTCAACCGGTGCCACAAGCTTTCAATAGGTTTGAGGTCAGGACAATAACTCAATGATTTATTAATCGATTGATTTACTGCGTAGCGAGGAGCAGAATCTTCTTGAAAAATAAATGAAGCACTGTTCTAAAATTCTGATAAAGGTAAAAGTTTGGGTTTCTAGAATGATGTCAAAACATTTTATAAGATTCAGTGTCGCATAAATGATATGAATATGACCGATACCATCTGCTGATGTGTATGACAAAGTAATAAAAAACTATGTGGGTACTTCACAGTTGCCTGGATGCAGTCAGTATGTAGCACTTACCCTATTCTACGTCTTACATATTAGGTTGGGGAAAAAGGAATCCATTATTTTAGCATGAAATTCATGACTTTATTTAACATGTTTTGGATTGTCCGATTTGGATCAAATATGCACCGTTTTGTTGTATAATTTGTTGCCATTTTAGAGGTAGCTTCATAATGCCTCTCTCATAGAAGTCTTAGTCCTTATTGGTGAAAAATTCTAGTAATTGATTTTCTCTATCTTATCTTGATTCTAATTTCTTATCATTCAGGAAGTTTTGCAATGCAAGAAAAAGATAGTAATTGCTTGGTATCAGGTCCGGACTATATGGTGAATGCATTAAAACTTCCCAACCAAGCTCCCAAAGTTTCTGGAGATTCACTACAGACGTGTGTGGCCTGGCGTTGTCCTGATGGATCACAACACCTCTTCTGTTGAAAAATTCTGACCGTTTCTGGTCAGTTGATAGCCTCAAACGGTCCAGTTGTTGACAGTAGAGATCTGAATTTGTATTTGGCCATACGGAAGTAACTCATAAAAAATAATTCATTTCCAGTCCCACCAAATACACAATAGAACCTTCCTGGTCGTTAGTTTTGGTTTGACCACCGTTTGAGCTGTTTCAACGTGCTTTGACCACGATCGTTTTCGCACAATATTGTCTTATGTGACCCATTTATTTTCCCCAGTCACCATCCTTTTAAAAAATGGGCCAATTTTACTCCGTTTGGACAAGGCTTTGCAGATGGAATTTCTATCCATCATGTGTTTTGGTGTTAATTGGCGTTGCACCCAAACGTTGAGCTTCTTTTTGAATCTAACCTTGCACAAACGGTTTAAAACTGTTTTATGGTTGATAATTAGCTGCTGGGCGATGCTACAACTACTAACATGCAGGCCAACTTTGATTATTTCTGTGATTTTATCGACATTTTAGATGACGGGCTTGCCTGTTCAAGGTGTATCTTTAACATCAAAAATGCCTGAACGGAATCGACGAAACCAAAATTGAACGTAAGTAGCTGTTACAGTATTGACACCATAAACACCATTCACAATTGCAGCCACCTGTCTTATCTTTTTGCCTTTATCAAAGAAAACATGTAAAATGTATCAAATTTTATCTTTCTTGACTACCATTTTTAACACCATGTAACTCACAACTGAATGGATCAAACAAAATACAGCAAAATAATTTTTTAGTGTGAAATCTCACCATGACAACGGGCATAAATTTGAAATTGTCTGATCGATACTTCACGAGATATCGACATTACAGCGATCTACCGAAAAAATATAATGGATTTTTTCCCCAAACACTAATATTTTTGCCCATCACTACCGAATAATGTTCGGTGGTAATGGTTTCTTCTTAGTTTCATCTTTCCATATAGCTAATGACCACCAATCATTTGTCCAATTAACGTGTTCTCTTGACCACTGTAGTTTTTAGTGCTGCTGTAAATGTATATAAGGCTCTTTTCGTGACGTTCTACTTCTTAGTTCAACTTAATCGTCTCCTGATTGTTTTTGGTTTAACAGAAAGACCAGCATCATTCAGATAAATTCTGATGAATGTTGATGGTATTCATTTATCTTAGAAACATGATATTTTGATTCTTTTGTCATCAACAGATGTGTTGCACCTTTTTCAGACTTTTCCGGTATTGTTTTTTATTAAATATGTATCCCGGAATCTTAAAGAAAACTTTCAGTCTCCAGATGTAGTCATTGAACCACCCACATGATATTTTATCACCAGAAATACCTCTTTCTCGTCACACTATTCTTTCTAGGAGTCTAATCTATTCTTTTATTTGATTTCATTGCTCCCTTGTCTAAATATCATTGTTGTCCTAGTCAGAAAACAGTCCTGACCTCGATCCTATCAAAAACTTGGGGCATCATTGGAAAACTCCTGAGCGAATCCGATTCTTTTACCCATGAAACCATACCTAGCGCGTAACTTTTTTCACAATTCCATGCGAACCGTTTTTGGAAAATGAATAGTTCCTCGTATGACTGACTTTAAGGTTATATCCTTTGAAGGTATTTAGCTTTAAGGCCAAATCTAAATATATATTTTTAGATACCACCTTTTCGGTTATGCCGTACCCTGCACGTGAATTACCGTTACAGTTCTAAATACATCAGCAAGCTTCAAAATCTTTCAATAACGTATTGCACGCTTTCAATGGCGTATTAGTGTAGTCATGACGAAGAAATATGTTATTTAAGTATTTTAATTGATACAGTATTTAATAGATATAATACAATAGTATTTTCAGATGAAAAAAGTCTATTTACGCGGATGATGTGGAAGAATCGAATGATGAAGAGTACAATAGCAAATATGATTTATCTACCGAAATCTATCCAGATATTTAAATGAGGGAGCTATCATTATATTTGATAAAAGGACCACATCCTACTCATTGACTAGAAAAATGACCTATAACATTATTTTTTGTATTGTTGGACGTTGTGACAATGAATACGCAAATTATTTTGTTAAGTACTCAAACCACCTACTAAACATCCAACCAGACGCTGATTTGCAATGTGTTTTAGTTATAAATTTACAGAAGAATCTAAAGAATGTAGAAAAAATTAAGATAAATGGAAACATCGCACTTACTCGTGATGAAGACTAAATGAGTGTATAAACAGTGTACTTAATACCCTAATAAAAAGAACATAAAAACTAAATTTACGTGTGGAAAGTGTAATAAACATATTGTATATTCCCTGTTTTTCTTCCTTTTAAGCTTTTGCATGCAAATGTTACGATAAAAACAGAATGTAAACACCCTTGGGTATGAGATACCCTGCACGTGAAATTCCGTTTGTTTTTTTCAAGCGAAGAATGCCAGGTTAAGGGGTGTTGGAAAGCTAAATTCTTATTTTTTTGACAATTTGAGATTTTAACATTTTCAAATAGTATAGATTTTAATCTTTCTAAAAATACCTTACTTTAACCTCTAGAGTATTTAGAAGCCCTTAAAACGTATTTTTTAAATAATCGTTGAATTTGGGCCATGCCCATTTTAATGGCGAAAATTGTAAACAAATTACTGTTTTTGCTTAAAAGTGTAACGACTGATATAAACCAAAACATGTATCTTTTATTTTAAATTGAGCCTTTTATTTTTTTATTTCCTAGCCGATTAAAAGTCTCACTGTATACATTAAAATCAATTTATCTCAAAATGTAAATTTTAATGTGCGATGTACCTTTTCTGAGAAACTACTGTTCACAGGTATGTAAGTTTTTTATGAGTTATTTATAATAATGTCTAATATATACTAAAATGAGATTTTTGTAAAAAACTCAAAAATTTAAACTTTACAAATTTTTTAAGTAAAAAATGGGTCAAATTTCGCAATGTTTGATAAAATATTTCCTAATTTATTAAAAAATTCAAAATTAGCTAAAAAATCATTTTAGTATAATGAGAGAGGTGTACTTTAATAGTATGAAAAATTTCAAGCATGTACATAAAACAGATTTTGAGAAAAGGTACATCGAAAACAGCCAATTTAACATTGTCGGTATATATAGGGAGAGAGGTTTCCAACTCCCCTTAATCCAATAAAAATTTACATTATTTCATGTGACTTCATATCGTCAGGCATATTTTGCAAAATTATTTTCCATGTACACACCATCATAACTCGTAATTTCGATATACAAAATTTCGTGTGTGTTGGTTTTCTCACTGCACATCCGCCGCATATTCTTATTATACATTAAAATTTAAAGTTTCTTTGAAAACTATAATTTCACTATCAATAAATCTATCTTTGATAAAAAAATTTAGAACAGTTTTGTTATATTGATTTGGTTAAAAAAGAAACAACTAACACTGATTAGCGTGATAGCATTTCAGAAAATATCTTCTTTCTTTGAAATAGTAAACCTAACCAAAGCCTTATTTTTTATGTTTTAAAAGAATTTTTATTAGAGTTTATAAAAGGAGGAAAAATAAACATTAAAAAGAATATATTGGGCCTTCCGCGCCAGAGTACGATTTGAACGTGGGCCCTGTCTGTTTAGGAAGCACGTAAGAAGATTACCTTGTGTTAACAGAATTTACCCAGCTAAAAAAGGGCAAGAAAAGAACACGTAGACCATTAAGAGATTAATGCTTTTGGATCACAGTTCTGACAAACTATTACAAACCAAACGTTGTATTCTCAGACAGCATTTAACAAATGACTTCCTTAAGATGTTTTCTTCCTGGAACCGAGTTTTCTTTTTGTTTTGTATAACCAATAATAAATACAAAAATAATGTTTTAAAGTATAATAGATTGCTTAATTTTTAAGAAATTTATGTTTCGTTTGAATTGCAAGGGTGAGGTGAGTGATTATTAGAATATAATTAAAGCGTGTTTTTTGTCAAACATTGAGAATTAAAACCGTTAAGAATGGAAAAAAATATAAAAAGAAAGAAATTCGTTAAACATTTCAATCTATTTCTTTTCGTTTGTTATTAGCATGGAAATAATAAGACGCGAAAATATGTCTATTTTTCTTATTAATTTGCTTCATTCTTCTTTGAATATTACGATTAGTATAAACTATTTCAATTTATAAATTTTATAATCAGAGTAATGCATATCCAGGCATACCGTGAAAATCAAAAAGACGAACTCATTATTGCATGGAAAATAATTCTCTTTAAACTCAAAATATTAGAAAATTATTAGTCTGAGAAAAATGAGTTTGTCTTTATGATTTTCATGAATACAAAGTATACAGTATACGTATATGAATTTTAACAAATTGAAAGTCTGAAATTTTCAGAATTTCAGGAAATAAAACACTATTTTCTGAGTATATTATAATGACAACTTCCTAGAAATGGTTAATCATTTTTTTTTGTTTTCTTATAATTTTTAGTAATTAGTTCAGAAAAAAATGCACTGGTATATTAACTTAATGTGGTATTATTTCAAAGCAATGGAAGGTTTTGTCAAAAAAATTCATTCGAAAATACTTTTTGATAAAACTTTTGATTTCCTTCTTATGCCATTTTCTGTTTATAAGATGTAAATAAAATAAAAAAAAATAATTATATAAATCAGTTTTTTTATTCAATCTGACACAGATAATTTTCACAAAATTTAATGCAGAGGGAAGATAAATATTGTGAAGGAGATATATATCTGTTTTCAAAATCTATAAACTTTTTATTGAGAAAATACCCTGAATGAAATTATACATTACGCATATTTATCTTGGATTGCGATGAATTTTGACATATACTTAGTTCGTTAATTAAATTATTATAACTTCATTTTCTTTTAATTTCTATAGTTTTTTTCTTTCCTCAAAAAGTAAAGTATTTTTCTACGCATCTCATGCCAAATTGTGTTCAATTATTTTCTTGAATAAAAATATCTATTTAAGTCTTGATTCAGCTTGTGTAAAAAATTTGTCTTCATATGAATTCCGGAATGACGTAATTAAAAATCAGACTACACTTCATAACCAAGTGTACACTTCATTCACCTATTTGTTTGAAATATTATTACTTTTAGACAACGCCTATTTAAATAGACTATTTTGAGCATTTATTTAAAATTTATTTAAATTGTTTAAAAGTATATTTTTGTTTTTTAGACATTAAAGCAGCACGAAGTAAATGACTGATACTTCTTTGGACATCGTGAAGAATTGAAACAAAATTAATTCCAGGTCAATTGAAAAAAATGACTTGAATAAGCAGAAAAGTATGGAATGAGAGATTATTCTTTAATTTAAATTTTATATATAAAATTTAGCGATTTCCCCCTTCCTCTTTTAGAAAACAATACTTTAATTATAATTTTAAAAATCAAGAGAAGCATTCAATAATGCAACGATAAGAGTCTCAACATTTATAATGAAACATTAACTTATATAACTAATTTTTTCATAATAAATTTTTTAAATATTAGCTAAAAATTAGCGTAACATATTAATATTAAAGTTTATTTTTATACAATTAAAATAGCGAAATATACAGTAAGAGGCCGAACTTACGCAATAGGTGGGACTAAGTGATAACCGCGTATATAAGTCGGTGTATAATTTCGCCATAAATTATCTTAAGTTGGGGCCGGAGACGCAAAAAACATTATAATGTAGAAAACAAATTGATAAAATTTTAGATAACTCAAATATATACAAAATCGCAAACTGAAGTTATTTTGAAGTAGAAGTTATATAAAATCTAAAAGTAGTCTGTTGGCTCAAATGTTTTTTTTTTCTGTACAAAATTTCCTCGTAGCATGCTAATAAATTTTTCATTCCTTGTTTTGATGATAAACTAACCTATTATAGTTGGAGTTTATATTTTCTAAAATTTATAACCCATTTTTCAATTAATGTGATATCTTCTGTTAAATTTCCAACTGTCATTCGATCCTCTGATTGAACTGGGTCTAAAGAATCAAGCTCTTCAATGTATTGATCTAATTCATGTTTTTGTTATAAGATCATCAACTGTCAGTTCCTGATTGTGGAAATTCGGCAGTTTTTGAAGGTTATAACTATCTACTTCTAATTTATTTGCCAGGAAATATCTACAACTTATTTAATTACAATACCAACTTCATCAGGTCCTGGAACTGATTCCACCTGAGTTTCAATGATGGAAAAAACACACACACATACACACACACAGTTTGCTTATCACTCAGACGAGAGACGAATTAAAGGGATTTGATAATCGCATAATTCCTTGTCCACGTAGGTCGGGGTAGCTTCAGTCGAGATAATAATGTATTTCCAAACTTTAAGAATTAAGCTGTAAAGGTTTTACTGTTTTAATATTTAGTACTTTTTGGAAGTGAAATGTAAAATGGTAACATTCCTAAGATATTAAAGTAACACTAAAGGATTGTTTATTAGATATATTTTGAGAAGTTAATAACATGAAATGAGAATAATTGTACTTAATGAAATAAGCCTCATAAACATAATTTATTCTATTCTAACATTTAAGGCTGTTTTCGGTCAATGTTAAAGGATAGGGATGAAACGGCAAAGACATTTGTGGGCAGGAAAAAGCTCCAATGATAATAAAAAATTTTATGGATATAAAGAAAAATAATTGTTTAAGGATAGTGTTTTTTGAATTTTGATTTTTGGAAAATTACACAGTTTTCAGCATTTTTGCAAAATGAAATTTGACTTTTCATGTTAAAGTATAGGAGGTGGAACGCAAAAGACATTTTAACAGAAAAAACATTTTTTTAGAGTAGAATTAAATAGTATATAAGAAAGCAAGCTTCCCTCTTTGGATAGTGTGTAGCCAGAATTAAGTTTTATGTTTTCTTAATTAACTTTTTTTTTTAAATTTTAAGTTCATTCTGAATTATTTTTGACGTAGTTAGGACTATCTCAAACAGATGGCACCACCATCGTTTGAAAGCGAATTTATTCTTGGCTACGAATACTTATTTTTGGCGATATCTTTCTGAAATATAGTCGCCAGCTGAAATTATGGTAACTTTGCAAATTGTTACAAATAGTGGACAATGGAAAGATTTATGATGTACAGAGATTTAACATCTCAAATCTGACGAACTTTCCGATTTAGGAAAGTTTTAAATATTTTCTGCATGTGTGCTTTAAAAAAAAATCGTTTATAATTATACAGCTTAGATTTTTTTTTTTTTGTTATTGAAGGAATGTCTGTAAGAATATTTAAATTCTGCGAAATGACTTAACGAAGAATGAAAGTATACTTACTTTTATACTTGATCGAAAGTTGTGAATTAACTCTAAAGAACACAAATTACTACTCCTTGCTCACAAATTAAAATTTTAATCTAATTATTGTAATGCAATTATTATTATTATATTATTTTCTTTTTAACTAACAAAAATTTTTTTTTTATCGATTTTATATTTGACGTAAAACTTTACCATAAACCATTGGAACAATTATTAACACAAAATATTGTTTTCTAATTTTATTAACATAAACTTATTTTTTCAATTAATATGTTCAGATTTTAAGCCGCACCCCAAATTCTCAGCACATTTTTGTGAAAAAAAAAAAAATAGTGTAAAAATATATTATCGATATATGATATATTTACGGAATGAAAAGTGGCTGCGATACCCTAGTGGTCAAGGTAACGTACTCGTGGCTGGCGTGTCATGAGTTCGGAGCCTAGTACCGCTGAAGTTCTGTCGTGTGGGGGAGCGATGAACGTTAAATCTGAGAGCTAAAACGTCCTCTCATTGGTGTGGTAGTTAGGAGATGGGAGGTGCAAGCTCAGGTGTCGTCCTCGTCACTTGACTATGGTTCAAAAGTTACGAGATCCGTCACCAAAAGCCCCTCGCGTGTAGCTGATCAATATGACATTTATATTCAATCACTAACTAAAAACGAAATAAAAAAATAATAAAAGTGAATAATTAATTTACTTTACCAGCAAAAAAACTTTTTCAGTCTTTCGAATCTAAGCTGCACCAGAATTTTGTAGCCTAAGTATCGGGAAAAAGTGCGGCTTAGATTCGAATAAATTGGAAGAAAAAATTCAGTGTAATGAATGTTCGCTACATGTCTAAAGACATGTGCCAGTACAGATATACGATAATTTAATGGAAAACCATCTTTCAAATTAAAAGTACAAAATATCTATGATTTAGAGAGCAAAACTGGGGGCAAGCATCTTCTGAACGATGGAGATATGAGATCGTTGAGACTCTCATCTTCTTTCAAAGAAATTGCTTGCAGGGAAAAAATCTACTCCGTGTTCCTGAAGCTTGTGATGCGCATTGTGTATGGCCATTGTGTATGACTTATGCAATGCAGCAATGAAATATGGATTGGCAAACGAGAGAGATCGCTCGGAAGCATTATGAGAGGAATATTCAACTGAAGTAAAAAATATGTGGCTTATTTGGACAAAGATAAACCCGCTTTTTGTGTGCTTCACCCGATGGATGGTTGGTGATGATGGACTCATAGAAATTAAATGCCCTTATTCTGCGAGATTTGAATCTGCTGAATATTTAATTACAAAAAAATAGTCTAGGTTTCAAATTTTCCAATGAAAGGGAATCTATTTACCATTAAATCATAAATTTTTACTTTCAAATACAAGGTCAGTTATTTATTACACAGCAAAATGGTGTGATCTGTATTTATGGTGCAAAAAGGATTCGTTAACTCTCTGCGTATAGAGGCAAACGAAGAGTTTTGGAAAGAAATTATTAAAAACTATAGAAAAGTTTTATTTTAAATGTGTTCTTCCTGAAATTCTTGATGGAAGAGCACCACAAAAATGCCTTTGAGGGGAGCAAAATTATGTAGAGGAATCTGGTAAGAAGCAAAAAACGAAAATGATTGATATAGGTTAGGAAATGAAACCTATATATTATCGAATGATTATTTGATTAACGTCAAGCTTTGAAGCTTCACTGGGACTATCGCCGACCTCGTCATTTCGATCAAGTGACGAGGACGAAATCGAAACTGGAACCACAATCTCCCAAAATTTCCACCATTAGCAACATATAGTATCATTTACTTCAAACATCTGCTTTGAGGTTCAGCCTTCTACATAGCGGACGGCCGCGGTAGCCGAGTGGTATAGGTATCGGGCAAAAAGTGGCTTGCTGCCACGAGTTCGAGCCCCAATACCATTAAAGACCCGCCGTGTAGGGCAGCGATGCACGTTAAATCTGTCGAGCGCTGAAACGTCTCCCCGTTGGTGTGGTGTGGGAGTTAGGAGAGGAGGTGCCAGCTCGGGTGTCGTCCACGTCATGACCATGGTTCAAAATTACGTGGTCCGTCGTCAAAAGCCCTCGTGTAGCTGAACGGTTACGACGTTAATATTCAATCATTCAATCAATCAATTCTACATAGCGGATGTTCAGCGGGGTTTACGCGATTCAAACCGACGATTGCGGCTTACCACGTCGATCACGAGTTCGTAACCATGAACTCTCTTGCCTACTGTGACCTCCTATATCTTCTCGAACAGGATACCGTAAAAACTGTCCGTGATATATATTTTTATAATTAAGTATATTTTTACTTAGCCATTTATTTGGATTCCTACATAGAATGAAACTATTTATTTCGTTACCAAATATGCCCAAAAAATTAAACAATAATGCAATTTTCTTTGATAGAAATATAATGTTAACTTCAAATTGAGAAAAATTGTTATTGACATATATTCATTAAACTTATAAATTTCTTAGAAAAATAAAAGCAATGTTTATATATTATATGCTTGATTAATTGTGCTTGATAATTAATTGCCAGCCTATTTTCTCTCCCTTATAATGATATTTTAATCGTTCTCTAAAGTTAAAAAATTTTTAATTTCAAAATATCTTTCTTTCTTCCTTTTTTTTTTTTTTTTTTTTTGCTGAACATGAAATAATTTTGTAATGCTTATTTTTCATTTACGTACCATTTCTTATAAAATATTTTTAAATTTAAAAATTATTTTACAAACATACGTAAAATAATGTTAAAAACCATAATTAACCATATTTTTTTAATGAAATAGCAGCATACTATCTTAGAAAAAATATCAAAATTGATAACCTTTAACCTTTTTTAACATTTAAAACTACTTTTAAAGAACAACTCTATTCAAAATGTTTCCTTAAACCTTTAATAATGTAATACAGGTGTAACTGTATACCTAATTGGAAATTTCTGAAACATTTTTTTTTGTACATAAGAACTTTATTTTGTAATACTTTTTTAGAAACATTTATTATTCCATTATAAAAAAGAATATTAAATCGTTTTTCTTTTATATGTAGTGCCTACTAGATTGTGAATATTCCATTGTTTACTGTACCAAGGACCAACAAAACAAAATTTATTCGTTAATACATTGTTTTTGCACAACTAAATCGTTTTGTAATGGAAAATTAACTTTTTTATTTGTGGATAAAAACACCTATAATCAGGGAGAGCAGAACAACTTATTGACATTTTAAAAGACATTTGACGGTAAAATCTATATTAAAACAAGAACAGCTCCTAAAATTTAGATTGCAAAAATACATAGGATTTTCCATAGTTAGAAACGAATAAAGCATTCATAACAAATTATCAGAATCCATGAGTCGAAAAAGTAAGAAAGCCATTTTAGATCTCTCTCATGGTCAAGAGTCCAACACTATTTTACTCCCCCAAAAAAAAACAAGTATTTCGTTTCACAGTCGTAAAGACTGTGGCCCTCTTTCCTCCTGCAGAGAAAGGGGAGGGGATTCTATTGAAGGAAGTGCGCTACACACACACACACACACACAGAGAATTTTTTTTTTTTTGCATTTTTCAAAATCAACCAAAAGCGGAGAGTAGAGTGCACACCCGATCTTCTCTTTTCAAACAATTAAATCTCACCAGCAATGACATCAATAATTCACAAAAAATAGCTGTAAAATTATGTTTCGAGATATCTCTCTTTCCGATTTTTTTCGAAATTTCGCAATTGTCCATAATTCTGGAGATCTTCGTATAATAAGGACCATTATAAATTTATCATCTTCCATCCTCTCAAAATTGACACATTTTGTTGAGTAATTCAGAGTGCCACTGAGTGTACCTCTCGTGAAAGAAATAGGTTGCCAACCCCAGTTCTATTGTATAAAAGTAAAATTGTATCATACTGTTTGTTCATTAAAACGTGAAATTTAATTTTTCATTGCTTTAAATCCACCTATTCTTCCTTTAAAAAATCATTTTGTTCAGGAAAATTAAACAGTTTCGTTCTGTACATCATTTATCTAGAGAATTGATCGACAAACTGTGTTCCACGAGTCCCCAATAAAAAAAATGGGAAAGAAAAATTACAAGCATATGTATGCAAAATGGATTTATGTTCTCATGAAATTCGTTTAGCCACAATTATCTAAAGATCATAAGACTAAAATTAAAAATTTTATTTATACATAATTTGAAAATTTTTTTTAAAACTTTTTATTGTAATATAATAAAATGAATTTTTAAAGCTATTATTTTACATGCAGTAGATTGTGCAGTAGAATATACTATTGTTTTTGCTATCCCGAGTTCCACGAAGCCAATTTTATACTAGTTAGTACAATGTTTTGAAACCTTTTACATTTGTGGGGGGAAAAACACCTATAATGAAAGAAGATAAAAAATTTATCGACATATGAACAGATTGCTAAAAAAGATTTAAAATTTAAGCTAAGGGGGCCTATATCTTGAGATTTGCCAATTCATTGCCTCTTTGCAGGAATTTCTCACACAGCTATGAGTTTACATTTTCATGCCATTCACAAAAATGTATTATTTAGAAAGTGAAAAATATTTTTAACGCGATTGGCTTGGCAAAAACAAAATA
>BMAU01006479.1:12500-54300 GCA_019973935.1 Trichonephila clavipes | reverse complement strand
AATGCACTAAATCAGTGTTTCTCAAACTTTCAATACTGGCGACCCAATTTTTCAATCATAATTTTGTCGCCCCCTATACGACAATAATGTATTTACTGCAATAAAATGCACTTTGAGAGAGAGACACGCTAAAGTTACAATACGATCTTAATTATAAACCGTACAAATTAATACGATAAGTGTATTAAAATTTGTATATGTAGCTTTTAAGTAATATATATTTTAAGAAAATTACTTAAAATATATATTACTTAGAATTATGTTATTTTCTTTCTCTAATTTTTAAATTGAAACAGATCGCAAAATGATGTATTTAATTAAAGATTTATTTCCTTCAGCATTCATTTCTCAAAGTACAAATGTCATTAGAAAATAGTCTAGTCAATGTCGCTCTCTATCATATTCATCACATCTGGCATTATAGGGTACGTTTGCGTGAGTCTGAGCAACCTATCGGACGTCTGCGCAAAACATGTAAAAATGCTTTTCCTCGTAGAATTCAGTCAGTTTTGGTCGACTCGATACTCCTATAGCTACCGAATCTGTAGCTTGAAAGTACATTTTTTTTAAATTTCCACGTTAATTGTAATTCACGGTAATTAAGTATTACGGCAGTAGATTAAAACAATATCATACATACATTTTTAAGTCGTAAGCAAACATTCGACCGTAATAAAGAATCAACAAGTACACAGACGAACGAGCATGGTTCGAAAAATTAAATCAAGGCGATCTTCTCAAATATACTTAAATTTTGGATTTACCACTACTGAACTAAAAATGATGGAAAAAAAAGCCCCAGCTCGATATGTGTTAAAACTACAAATCTGTAGAACAACATGTGAAGGTTGTTTTTAAAACATGTAAAATCATTTAGCTATGTTGGCAAAGAATTTTAAAAAAGTATTTTTCTGGATAAGGACAGCTTGGTAGCAAGTTACGAAATGGATTAGGATCTATTTCAAGATACTCAGAAGGGCTCTCAACTTCCGAAGAGGAAATCTTCATAGATTTCACATCCAGTGAAAAATTAAAAGGCAATTTTGTAATAAATCGCTCTTTGAATTTGGGGAAAGAGGTGGATGAGGAATTATCTGTACTGAAAACAAAAGCACTTCGTATACTATTACCATTTTCAACATCCTACCTTTGTCAAACCGGATTTTCTGCGATGGCTGCTTTGAAGACAAAATACAGATCTCAGCTAAATATAGAAAAATAACTCAAAGTGTCAATTTCTGATATTAAACCTTCCTTTGAAAACCTTTCCTCTACAAGACAAGCCCGTGGAAGTCCCTAATAATTATTAAACTCGTTCTTAATTTAGTAATAGATTGATTGATTGAATATTAACGTCGCACTGTTCAGCTGCACGAGGGCTTTTGACGACGGACCACGTAATTTGTAACCATGGTCAAGTGACGTGGATGACACCTGAGCTGGCACCCCTCTCTCCTAACTACCACACCACACCAACGGGAAAACGTTTCAACTCTCAACAGATTTAACGTGCATCGCTGACCTACACGGTGGGTCTTTAGTGGTACTGGGCTCGAACTCGTGACAAGGCAAGCCACGATTCGATACCTATACCACTCGGCTACCGCGGCCAAATTCAGTAATAAGAAATTATTTATAAAATACTTTCTTCAGTACTGATACATCAAACGTATACTGGCTGAAACACCGACTCTTCGCACGAGTTCATTTTTTAAAAAAATAAAACATTATTCTTGATATAATAGCTGAACTGTAAGGAGAGTAAAACTGTGTGCACGACATTTTATACAAAAATGTAAAATGATTTTTTTTTATATAAATGCTATAATTGTAAATAACTGTTTAAAAGAACTGTAATTTTAAACCTCACACAATTAGCATTTAGAATTAATGTTAAATTATGAAAAAGAATATAAAATTCCGATGAAAAATAATTGTGTTACTTTTTAACATTTAAAGCGAGAAGACTTCAAAATGTTTTAACCCGGGAGCAGGCGCGTACTCGATACTAACATTAATGGTAGTGCGGGGGACTCAGTCACCCCAATCATTTGTTTAGAATTATTTTTACTGTACACGATACAAATCGGAATTCTAGTGAATATTTTAATTTATAGAAAGTATACTTACCTTCTTTCAAGGACTATTCAATTCTTTGATGATTTGAGAAAAATCCAATAAAACTGAACTAAAATGATTCAAAAGTTCAAGACCATAATAAAGGACGCAAATCAGACACTTTTCAATTATCCTACAGAAATGTTAAACCAATCAATTCTTTTCCAAATATCGCAAAACTCTATTATTTACAATTTCTCTAAGCGAAAAAGCAAACGCATAAAAGATGGGAGGGAACTAATATTGATAATAACCATACCATAAGATTGAAGGTCAATCAAATGATTAGGAAACGTACTATTCAGCCTGGCTGAAAAGTGAATCATGACTTCCTTTTCTTTTTCTACAACTAATGTACAGTATTTCAATAATAAATACAGTGGTGAATTGTTTATCTTCTTAGAATTTTTCACAGGGTCTGGGTTTCGTTTTTTCTTTTAACGAGTAATATTTTATGTTAAAACGTAATAAAAAAATCTCTCATTGAGGAAATACAGCATATAAAACAAAATGTTTTTTTTCTTTAATTTGGTTTTGGGATCAAAGATAGCTATTTGATGACGGAAAAAAGCCAGATAATAAACATAAATTATGTCAGTGTTGTTGTGTGTATTTTTTTTTACTATGGAAGAAAGCATTTTGTTTTACTTCTCTTTCCGGTTATTTTTTTTGAAAAAAATCTTTAAAGTTTCGATACGCTCGCGCCCCCCTTGTAGGGTCATCGCGCCCCCCCCAAGGGGGCGCGCCCCACACTTTGAGAAACACTGCATTAATGCGTGTGTGTTGTCATCATGAAAGTTAGTGATTTCAGAGATAATGAATATTCCTTTCTTGTATTTCTTATTATCTCTTGTATTTCTTATGAACTAGTGAACAGCAACGCTAACTGATTCTTTAGACCTTCAGAGAGAGAATAAATGTTTTCAGCAAATCTGATTTATTATGTCTGCCTATATGGTACACGGACACGTTGGCATTTGAATGAGAGGAAATCCTAATTTGTTTTCCATCAAATCTTTATAACTAGTATGTGCAGGGAAACAGTTAACAGTATTTTTTAATTGATTTCTGTGCAGAAAAATGCACATGATTAGTGATAAGTACTTTAAAAAATATTAATAAATGGAAAATTCCGTTAAGAGAAGATTTTTAAGGTGCTTAAGATTTAAGTTAAATAATTTACTTTTCTGGAATTCAAAAGCTATTAACAAGACAAAAAAACCCTGAAATATGTAGTTAAATGAAAGATTTCTAGAGTGCAATCCGATGACACAGAATTTCCTTTTTTTATTTGTACCATACTGTTCAAATTTTTTGCGACTAATGGGAAAAAAACGAGGTTTTTTTCCAATACCCTTAGCTTTTTGTCATTATATACCTTAAGAAAATTGAAGAATCTCTATATTATTACGAAGTATGTCATCCTTTAGCAGAAATGACGTTCTCAACATGTCTTGGCACTTATTTCTCTAGTGTAGCCCACATGTGTTTGATTTCATCATTGTGGAACCACACTTGTGTTTAATACTTTTTTATAATTTGTTCTGTTGATGTACAATTCATCTTAGCTAAATCATTCTTGAGATTATGTGATAAGTTCTCCATAGGATTGAGTTCTGGTGAACCACCAGGAGAATCAAGCTATTTTATTTTATTTTCTCGCCTATAAATCTCGAATAATTTTGAAGTGTGACAAGGGGCCAAGTCATGCTGAAACGTTCCGTCAAACGTATCCACGAATGTAAAAATCTACTGCGTAACAATTTCCTGTATTTTATAGAATTCATCATGATTTTAAGAAGAAAAGCTTTCAGGGCCATTCGTTGGGAAAAAATTCCAAAGAATCTGTTTAGAATGGTGTTTTACAGTCCATAGAATATGATCTGGTAGCAGAGTTTTACTATCACTTCTTCTAACTATATTTGATTTGTATCCCTGGAAAATTATTATGCTTCACGAGTGAAAATCAAATTCTTCTAATCGTTAACAGTCCATCGTCAGTACTTTTTGATCCCTCCTAAAAGGTTTTTAAGCACATTTTGAGTTAGAAATTATTTTCCTTCGGTCTTCTTGCCTTACGGCCAACTTCCATAAGCTTTTTCAGTACAGTTGAGGTACTCATTTAAAGTTTCTTCGATTTATATCTCTATTTCTTATAACTTTCATGCAGTAGTTTTCCGTCCACGCATACATTTTCACTTTTCTTTTTGGAGACAATGATTTGGAATCCTAAAATGTTCTCAAAATTCTTGAAACACTTGGTTTGTCTACACCAACTGCAGTAGCTTTGTCTCTCACAACCATAGAGGTGTATTAAAAAAGAACGATTATAATATAACGCTTACTTGGAGTAATATCTACCTTTGAACAAGCAAAAGTAACACATTTTGCATGGATAGCAACGTTATAACGACCAGTGCCCCACTGAGCTACACATACACTAAAACCTTTCAAACAAGCAAAATTTAGTAAATGTCGATTCTTCACAGTAATTCGAGACAATTAGTTTGAGTCGATTCGACTCATCACTGGTATTCCCATACTAACTTAAAAAAGAAAAGAAAAATGTTTGTCCCAATCTATTTGAACACTATAGTAACATCCCAAATGTGTATCACAACACATATTTGGAAAAATGAATTACCATTTCAATTCCAAAAAAACAAATCATAGCTTTAAATTTAGTCTAATTAACTTGTGATAAAGAATATGATATATATATAAACAAATATATATATATATATATATATATATATATATATATATATATATATATTTATATATATATATAAATCTTCTGCGCGTGTGTATGTCACTAAACTCCTCCTAAGCGGTTGGACCGATTTCGATGAAATTTTTTGTGTGGGTTCAAGTAAATTCGAGAATGGTTTAGATTCACAATTCGGTCCGATATCGCAATTAGTTAAAAATATATAACTTAAAAACATTCAAAAAATAAAACTCAACATTCACCTGCATTGTTGTAACAACGCTATTGTTATAAACAATAAATATAAAAAAAAAATTTAATGAATTCCTACTTAGATCAACCAAGAAAAATTTATTTTAGCTACTTTTTATTAAATAGTTTCAATTAATATAAATATGTATATACATATGACAGAATCACAACATTAAGTGGTAATGAATTTTTATTAATTATCATTAAAGTGTCGTATTGTCATCCCAAAAAATCGTGTTTATAAAATTTCCTTTCAACTGAATGCTTTAACACGTGAGAAAAAAACCTTTTCAAATGTTGACATAACTCGCCAACGTGGCTGTATTTGTAATTTTTTAAATAATTAGTTTTAATCAATTAATTTTTATTAATTATAATTAAATTACTGTATTGTCATCCGAAATAACCATGTATATAAATTTAAGCTCAATTGAACGCTTTAAGATGTATTTTATTAACGATTGAAAATTCCATCAAGATAAATAAATAAACAAAAAAAAATATGTATAGAGATCGTGAACTAATAGTAGGAATTGAAAAATACGTAAGTTGGCGTAGAAAATTGATTTTCAGCCTAACTGGCCTAGCCAGGTCCTTATTTTTACGAAAATGCAGACGCGCGATTCACGATTTTTAGCGCGTTTTTAATTAATATCTTTTTAAATAATCTTTATATATGTAATTCTTCTGTGATTGTGTATGTAACTGAACTCCTCCTAAACGGCTGGACCAATTTTGATGAAAGTTTTTGTCTCTTCCAGTGGACTCGAGAATGGTTTAGATTTATAATTCGGTTTAGAAATGCTTATTTAATTATTTTTTTTATTTATAAAGTTTTGATCTCGGAATGTTTTACATTGGATCCGGCAGACTGCGCTACGATCACAGTATCGAATATTCAACAATCTTTTATTTTGAATTTAAGATGTGTGTACAGGACAACGTTAGTCGGGTCCTCTAGAATATATGTATATATATATATATATATATATTTTTTTTTTCTCAGATTAGAATGATGTTTGACATCATCATAGTAACAATTATAATATTCCAATAAGACATTTGTTTTTAAAAAAATATTGTTTCATATTTTCCATTGACATTAATGTTTTCCCATTTGGAATGTAGGAATATTTTAATTTAACACTTTCATCCGAATTTAATCTGAAATACACTTAAATAATTTATACATAAATCCCAGGCAAAATAAAACGTAAGAAAATTTTAATTACTAGGATTAAGAATGTTTTATTATTAATTTGCAAATTTGAAGAAGAAAACTTATTTATTCACTTCCAAAATTTCAAAAGGAATAAAAACATTTTTTTAGAAATATCAATAAATGCGTACTCATTAGGAAACGTAAATAAAACGTGCATATTCATGAGTATGAAAAAGTTGTTATTTTTGGAAAAGGTCTACAGTTCATTTGGAGTTACATCTATTAAATGCATGCACAAATTGCATGCATCATTAAAATGAGTATAAATTCACATCGCTGTCTATTTGAAATATAATAACTGTATATAACATTATAAAACAACAAGTCAAAATTTCAGCATTGCAAATAAGCATTTTTCTTACATAAAATAATTTTACACCATATCTTATTATTGAAATTACAGAAAATGTCAAACAACTTCAGAAATCCCCAAGGAAATAATGTATTTTGAAAAATTCACAGTAATTTAATTTGACAAATAAATTGCAGTTTATAAAAAAAATGCAACACCATGAAGGAATCATCTGAATAATATGAAATTTAACGCACAAACGACTTATGTTGGTACAAATAAATGACGCAATTTTCAAAGCTAAAAAATTAATATTAAGTGTTCGAAATCAGTATTTGGTAATGCCACCACACGCTGCAATAAATGCAGTTATACGACGTGGCATGAAGTCAAACCAATTTTGAATGCCTGATTGTGGAAGATAAGTCCATGTTGCTTGCATGCGCAGCAAAAGTTAGTCTTTTGAAGCTGTAGGATACGGATAACGAGTGAGACGCCGACCAACCTAATCCCACACATGGCCAATAGGCGCGACATATCCGGCGAATAAGCAGGTCAAGGAAGAAATTGCGTGTATTGGGCTGAACAGAAGTGTCGAACACTCTTTTCAACAAGTGGGCGTGCATTATGCTGCTGAAAAATAGCTTCAGGGATACTTTGAAGGATGGAAACGACTTCAGGCTGTAGCACTTCACGGACGTACTTGTTGCTATTGAGATTAACCTCAATTTGTAGCGAATTGGTTGTCCGTGATACGAAATTGCAATATACACTATAACTCTGGGTGTTAGGCCACTATTTTGGTCGAAGACAGTGTGAACCAATATGGCGTCTAACATGAATGCAGCCATCATGGTCCCACTAATTGAAGAGTGATTCATCTGAAAAGACAACTTGGTACCAATCAGGTTGCCAGGCGCTGTGCTCATGAGCCCATTGCAGACGCAGCTGACGATGGTATCTCATGAGGGGGTTCCAGTATAAAGGCACAGTTTTATGCAATCCATGACGCAGCAGACGTCGACAAATTGGAGAAGCCGACATTAGTACACTTGTAGTAGTAGACTAAAGTGCTGCCAACTGCCTGATGGAAGCTGTACGGTCATTCACCACCATGTGGAGTTAATGTAGATCGTCGCGCTCTGACGTCACCTTCCATCGTCCAGTGCAAGTTTTTCGAGTTGCTCGGTGTTCGTTTGTCCACTACTTTTCAACTCTCATCACTGCGGAACTGTTACACGCACAAGAGCTCCTATTACGCGATAGGAAAATTCTCCTTCTCGTAGTTCAATCACCCTCCACTTTCAAACTCCTTAAGTTGTTCAAATTTCTCCTTATTTCGTTGTGTAGGTATACTTAGGTCTCACTAAACGTTCGCCACTAACAATTAATCATTAACTATTTTTCAACCTGCCGCTACAGTCCTCTATTTATACGCTTTCAGCATCAATTTAGAGGACGCTGCGCGCACGTCACGCATGTGCGATGGCTCTGAAACTTTACTATTTTACATTACATCCTATAAATTATATTTACTGCAAAGTTTATTTATATTTGATAATTCCTTCATGGTGTTCTATTTTTTACAAACAGCAGTGTATAAAAACTTAAAACTCAAACTCAATGGCGCAATAGACCACGAGGGTCAAGGCATACTGTGCTCATTCCAGTATACGTGAACACTGGGCGCTGAGGAGCTAGAGAAGTTGTCTCGATAAGGTGGTCAGTCTGCAATGAGGCCCTCAATGTTTAAGTCCTCAAATCTTAAGATACACATAAATAATTTGTCACGTATACAGATAAATAATAATTTCTAACAATAAAGGATAGTGTATGTTTCATGATTTCGGAGGGGACTCTAGAATAAAACTAAAATAGTTTCTAAACTTTACAGTTTAAGAGAACTTGGTACCCCAAAAATGACAAACCTGTCATTTTTTCATTTTTATTTAATCGGATTCTTTGCATTATTATTTTTCGATTGATGTATCACTTGCGCGAATCGGAAAGTTAGAAATTGAATAAAACTTCATTTGAAAAAAAATTAGGCTATTCGGACACGCTCCCTTTTTTTTTAAAAAGCTAACTTTTGATAAAAAAATCTGCTTTATGAAGAGAAATAATAACTATAAAAAAGAATGTGTAATATATAAAGCAGAATATTTCCAAAGCAATATAATAATGCAATTTTTCTTCTTTGTGAGATGTCTGCATGTATAATTTTTGAATTAAGGCATTTTATATTAATAATTTCCTAATTTCAAATCTTATTCCTGATATATTTTTCATACAAATGTAATACTTCAATAGTATGTGAAGAAAAAAAACTAAACTTTCTGTCGTGAGAGAAAAAAAATGTGTTAACGTTTTTCTTGAGTTTTCTTGTGCAAATTATACCTTCTTAAAATTGATGATTTATAAAAATTTATGGGTTGAAAAAAAACGAAAATGCAGTTATTTTAAAGAAAAATATATAACTAATATCTTAAAGTGGTATTTTAAGTTTATTTAAGCTTATTATATTTTTTTTCAGAATTATAAACTAAAAAGTGGTTTTTCTCAGATTGTTTCTTTCGAAACATTAGTGCATTCAAAATGCTACTCTTTCCACAACTATTTAACAATTACTTCCATTTTTTTCATGTGTGTTGCATATTAAGCATATAACAAAGTTAGGGATCCATTTTACTGTAAACTGATGTAAAATGTAAGAGATATTGGCTTTTTCGTTGATTTTTAGCATGTATGTCAACATTTTATTTTTTTTCTCAAAAACAAATTAAGTTATTGTAAAATCAATCACTAAAGCTATTTATAACATCCATAAGTATATTACAAAAAAATTTTAGGTCAAAACATTAATAATTACAGAAGGAGTAGAAATTTAAAATTTTCAAAATTTTCTTCTAAAAATTTAAATTTTTAAAATTGTGTGAATAGTATGTGAAAAATTTCATCTTGTATCATTTTCTTGAATAGAAAAATTATATAAAATACCTAAAATATAATTTTTAAATATATAAATAATTGAAGTAGCTCATAGGGTACCAAGTCACCTTATACCTCTCCTGGAGTTGCTACAAAGAGTACCGGCTATTACTATTCACCAGCTCATTTTTCGATAGTAGTACGCAATCATCTCAAAGCTTCATATCCCTGGAGGTGAATTTGACACGACGGATCTTTTGTTTGGCCCTTACGGAACCGAAAACCTCATAAATCCCTTAAATTTCTCTTCTCGAGCTACCTAAAATTGCTTGTGTATGGTACACTACCATTGAGGATATCAGGTAGCTACAGTGGAGGATCTAGTAGCAAGCATCGTTGTCTCTTCAGCTGACATCACCAGCACATCGGAAAGGTATGAACGTCCCCGACAACCCATCGACTGTCGTTGTCGGCTGTGCTATAAACTACGCGGTCATTAATTCGAACAATTCCTGTAGAAATCACTTATTGCATTTTTGATGTTATTCGTATCTTAAACATGCTTTACGTCTAATACATGTATTCCATACCTCTTAATGTTGTCTCGACATTTCACCCTCTGTTTTTGAGAATTACTCTGACTAAACGTGGTTTGTCACCCCCATTTTGCCTACTATCGCCCCTCTGATAGTAGGCAACATGCCTACTATCAGAGGTTGCTGAGATGATTGCCGGTTGAATACGGCCAAGACCTGCAAATATTACAAATACTGCGAGATGGTAAAACAAAACCATGCGTGGCTAAAAGAGCTTTACGCCTGGTGATAAGAAAACTTTCAGATTTTAACAATTAGCTCTTACATAATGAGGATTGCAAGTTAATGCTGTTGTTGATTAAAATTACAGTTTTACATTTTCAAAACAAGTAAGACTGAAAAATATCAATTATAACGATTTGATCAATGTTTCATTAGAACGAACTAATAGTTGGTTTGTATTTTCCTCTCATTTATTATTTGAACCATCATACGCACGCACGCGCTCGGAATATAAATGACAAAACATCTCGACAATCGAGTTGAACGTTTTTCCGTTAGTGAAATATTGCAATAGTCTAGGTACTTGTTAACAGTTAACACCCTGCCCTCCTAAAATTGAGAGTTAGTTGAAGACTGAATCCAAGCATAATCTTTAGAATGCTCTTAATTTAAAAATTATTCCCAAAATAAAACTTACTTCAGATTGTCACCTAAACGGGAATCAGATATAGCCGGATGATCATTTGAATCTCAGATACGACACAAGTGTACATTTGATAACAAACAGTTGACTACAACCATATTAATTATCTTAGGGTCCATAGAAATGTTGATACACTCACAGATACAATTGACAGTTAAGGGATGTAATTAAATCAATTAGAATTTTCGGTATTCAATGCGTCGTATGTTGAAATTAAGATCATCTCTCAAATGAATAACTTTCAAGGAAAACTATTGAGTACAAAATGAAATAAATAGTACACAGATCACAAGTAAAATAATATTTTACACGAATAAAAATCTTACAGTTATCTCCCAAGAGAAGTTGAAGTTGAATACGAGGAGTCCAAAAAGGACGTTGATCAATGTACGATCATCTCAACTGTATAATTAAGAGCTAAGAAGCATGTTTGAGGAGCAGGTTGCTAACCATTATATTCAAATACAATTCCTGTAAATAGATTGCTCACATATTTAAACTTGTTAATATATTTTATTAACACTAAATACTGAAGCAAAGTGGTGACCAATGGAGACAGACCATTAATTTTGAAACTTAGACATGCGACGTCTAAGCCAGTATCCTGTATTTCATGCTAACTTGAGAACTGAGTTTTAATAGATTTAATATGCTTCGACCTCTCTATAAGGTGGGCTTCAGTGACACCTGGATTTAAGACCATGATTCGAGAGTGTGTTTTGTACTAATTTCATAATTTACTATGAAAGTGTTGATCATTAATTAGATGGAGATGACAATTCATGTTAATTAGATTCATCCAGTTTGTTACTACCCCATTGAAATCTTAAGTTAGAGGTTTTTAAGAGTGTTTGTCTTTAAAATAATCACTTTCCAAAGCTACACAACCCTCAAAATAACACCAAATATGCCATCACATTGTCATTTCTTGACATTCTTACCCTGTAACCAATTGTTTTTCTGCTGATGCCTAATTTATATATATATATATATATATATATATATATATATATATATATATATATATATATATATATATATATATATATATATATATATATATATATATATATATAATTTTCGGGATTCTCATGGTATGCATATGATTCGAGACCTTAATAACTATTTAGTACAAAAAATGAATATTAAATTAGATGCAAGTGAAAATTACACTACAGAATATTGCACATTATTATTTATGAATAAATCCTTAAACAAAGTTAATTTTTCAGGTATATTTCAAAAATATCAATCCATTTTTCCTATTAAACATATTATTACTAAAAAGGCTTTCAAATACAACAAGAAACTTGGTAGATTTATATTTAATTATAATCAAGTCTCGGAGCTCCTAAGTACAGAATCGTGTAAATGCAATCTATATCGGGACAATATTGATGATTATCATTAGCACGTTGTCACGGGAGACCTTGGCATCATGAAAGATGATTTGCTAAGAAATTTTATGAAAAAAGGTACCGGTTTTAGACTGATGATCACAAAAAATAAATCTAACGTTATGAAACAAATCATAAAGAATTTAGAAAAATTCTACCTTAAAATTGCAATTAAATATGGAATGCCGATTGAAGCTTTCAATCAATTTAGATCTTATATAGCAACAGAAATTCGGGAATTAGATTTCAGTGTTGAGAATGAAATTATTTATAAAGATCTTAAATCATCAATAGAAAATATGCAAAATGACTTCGTGATTACATATGTTGATAAGGTCTCTGCTAATTATGCCATAATTTGTAAATATTTTTACAGTAAAATATTAAGTAATCACATTTTAAATAATAATTCATTTCAAAAATCAATTCACAATAATAGTGTAAACTTGTGGGTTCTTTTCTGATCGTGTTCGCATTGTGAATTGAAAATAATTACAGACAGGATTTGGTCCCACTGTTTATTCCACACCTTCTATGGGACATTTTTTAAAATCAAGAATATTTTGAGATGTTACAAGATTACGATACATCGTTCAGCCGTCTCTACTTTTCACCACCCCGGTTTTCTTCGCCACCGCTCTCTCTCTCTCTCCCGTTCCGACCTTTTCTCCTCTCTCCTTGCCAGATCCTTCTCTTTATATCGTCTCTCGTTCAACCTGTTGCCAGGTGCAGGCAGCGGTTCCTTACACGCCCCACCTAAGAGTAAAATTTGCCCCTTGTGTGGCTGATTTTACCATATCAGACACCAGGAACAGAAAATTCACAAACCGTGACACAGAAAATCCACAAACAGAACACACAATAATTGCAACAGTCAAAAGTCTTGATGATTGTTCTAGTGAAAGTTCCTTAATACAAACACATGAAATAATATTAATAGTTCACCCAAATGAAATAAGTGACTATGTTCCCAGAAAGATCTAAACTGTAATGGGATTGCAAACAGATACATGGAAAACACATTATACAACAACAAAAAAAACAACACTAAATATATACATTACAGTTTTTATCTTAATCTAGACAATGTTTATTTCATTAACTCATGAATGAATGCTCAATGAGTTCACTAAATCCATATTAAGTCCACAGTAAAAGCTTTCCTAAGGCTCTAATTTGCCTTTGGCCGGTATGATTTCCGACCCAACCCATCTCACCCATTCTAATACAAAGTTAATTTGTTTTACACGATTTTTCCAAATTTGCATCAGAATGTCTATGTCGACTATTCGAGATACAACAAACTGCTCTAACATTCTTAAAACCTGAGCCGTTAAATTACATCCATAAGAAGTGTATTCAATCTTAAACCTCACTTTTTTAGTCATCCAAATTCCAAACGACATAAAGCATGCGGCATAATTCTTCGTGAGAGAACGACAAAAATACCACTTCCACAAATCCAGTACCGTGACCCACGATGCTGCGCTATTCTTTTCTACAAAACCTTCCCCCTTTTCAACAAAAGATAAATCCCGGTTCTCGAAAATATCTTTAACAAAGCTTCACGGGTTACCTTCGCACTGAGACTAGTCACCGGCCTAGCCTCGCCCCACCTAGTGTGCTGATCAACCAGACATAAAATATATGTATGTCCCTTGAACTTGGCGGATCAATTGGACCTATCAGATCCATATTCACCACCTGAAATGGCAATTCAGACCTTGCCACAGGTGTAATGGGTGATTGGTCTTTAATCCTAACCGATCGAGTGAGCTGACACTCTTTACATGATTCACAAAATTTCTTCACATCGGCCCTCAGACCCTCCAAAAAGAAAGAATACTTGATTCGTTCAATCGTCTTCTTGGGCCCATGTGACTACTGAACACTGAAGTATGCGCTAGTCTCAACACCTCAGTTCTTCTGCACTTCGGAATTACCAGTTGCCCAATACTCTCCCCGAGTATTTTATCTCTATGAAATAGATACCCATCTTTTTCATAGTAGTTTCCTTTGCCTTCTTAGCATGCTTCCAAACCAATGCTAACTCGGCACAACACTCCTGTTCGAACGAAAACTATCAGCCACCATGATTCCTTTATCCATCTCAGCGGTAACCTCCTCATCCTTAGTACCCAATGTTCCCACTTCATTCCGACATGAAGTAATATTCCTTTGAGAATCCTCAATGTGCTCCTGTGCTTTCTCTGGCAGAATACCCGATGAAACCTCGGTTTCATCTACATTTCCTGAGTCAACCCTCAGGTCCCGAGAGCTTTGAGCCAGTGAATTCTCTTCACTCTGGGCTCCTCCCAACATATCCAAAACCTCTGGTGGAAGCAACACGCTCTACCAAAACTTCTGCCAAAGCACATAACACTTGCTGGTGCACCACATTAACCTGGCCACCGGTAGCAAGACCAATTGGAACATATACTAAAGGACATTTAACCGCTGGACCGAAAATACCTTTCAAATAAATCGTGGAAGCTCCTTCAACCGATATTCCAGGAACTAAGTCTTTCTTGATAACAGTAATTTTCGTACCAGAATCCAAAATAACGCATGGACTAACTTCCCATCTACACTGATAGATGTTTTCACTAATTTACTTAATTTGTCTTCAATAGCCCGTCTAGGAATGACTTTACCTAGCAAATCAACTCTAGCAGCTACCGTCCCATCTACCAATTCCGTCCCTTCTGTTGACACCTTATTCACATTAAGTCTTTTATTATCTACCTCTTTGTTTTTCGGACAATCCCGCTTAAAATGTTTATCTGATCCGCAGGTGAAACAAGCGAATTTTTTAATTTCAGTTACTTGACCTTTATCAAAGTTTTTCCTAGAAGAAAATTATCTGACTTTTTTCTCCCCAAATGGCTGTGTTTACCCCAACTATCATTAAAAACTTCTCTTTTCACTATCATTCCATTTAGCTCTCAGGTTCATCGTAGGATTTCCTTTGAAGCATAAAATATATCACATTGTTTGCCCAAGTCCCTGGGTTTGTACCATTCTTCCCCTTGGAGCATACCAATATGGGTCGCCGTCTCAGAATCCAACATTTCAAACATTTTATCTGCTACGATCAGTTGATTAACTGACTCAAAATCATTCGCTTCTCTTAACTTTTACAGTAGTATAACCACATCGATGTTAAACGGGACGCGAACTGAGAGAAAGTTTCGTCAGAGTTACGTTTGGCCTTTCTAAAATTTTCTAAACATATTTTTGGTGAGGGTTCATACTCCTTGAGCACAACCTGTTTTAAAGATTCGTAATCTTTTAATTCTTCTTCGCCTAGGTTAACTAATAAGTTTGACACTTTGTCTCCTAACATGCATAACAAAACCTTCGGTTTTGACTCGTCGCTAACCATTTCACTAGCGAAAGCCTTTTCAAGACTAGAAAAATAGTCCCACCCGTCTGATTTATTGGGTACCTTTACAGTTAACAGCCTAACCATTTTAACTATTTCATCTAAAGATTTTACACGTGGGGTTTGACCATTATTTTGAGTAGCACTCTGATTAGCGTTCCTAGATAATTCTATTTCCAAGCGTAATTTTTCAATTGATAATTGTTCTTGTTGTTCTAGTTTTTGCTGCTGTTCTGTCTCTAACCTTTCAGCTGTAATAACTTCCAATAACTCTTTTGCCTCTTCCTCCTTGTAATATTACTAGAGATTATTAAATTCCTTAAAACAATTTTAGACATAGACGGATCAGGTGACTCATCTAAGTCCCGCACTAATTGAATTAAGTCAATTTTCTTACTTCTAATGAGAAATGCCATTTTTAATCAAGCTAAACCTAATGCCAAATTACCTTTTGACAAATTTAACTACAAACACTTAAATGACCTAGTACTATATATTTAACAAGCAAGAAAAAAAAAATTCTACTCGTTTTTTCTAAGAGTACTCAAATTCCAGAAACACAATACGAAATATGTTTACAATAAAACTTATATGAGACACAGTTATTTGTTACTAATCAGAACGCAGAACCTTTTCAAAATAAAAAAAAAAACACAATTAACAACATACTTTAGCTACATTACCATAGAATTATTTCTCAAATCATAAATCTACTCTTAGTTTCTTTTTTTTTTAATTAGAAGAAGAATCTTATGCAGGAAACAAAAAAACAATATACATATACATCCTAAATTACGAGCAAAGGAAATAACCTCAGATTGCATTAAACTATCAACTAACTGACAAATTGCAGCACTTTTGCTTAAAACGAAAAACTATCATATAATATTCAAAAAAAACATGCCATATTCTGAGTCATAAATAACCTATAAAATCTCTTATTTACAACATTTTAACAGGAAGTCCGTCTGCTTGAAATACATAAACACATTTTTTTAAAGGATATTTTTCACCCACACAAACATACATTTTTCGCAACCATTATTTCAAGATAAATTAATCTAATTCTTTTTTTTTTAATTCTGCAAACTGAATTGTTATGCAAAACACTTTCTATACCCAGATTTTAATTTTTGAGACAACTTCAAAACAGTAAAGAATGATGATAAAAAATAAATTTTAGTTTAACCCTAGAACTCTAAATACAATATTTTACAACATATAAAATGATACCCTATCATTTCCAGGTAAAATAAGTACACAATTTTCTTATTTCATCTACACAATAATCCAACAACATAGAATATTGCAATAAACCAATGAAATTTTCTTTTTACAGATATATCTGCTTTTTCTATTTTATTTTAAAAAAAAAACAAATTAAATATGACTGCATCCCATTACTCTTTTAAATATTCACACAATATTTTAACTTAGGGGAACAATAGCCACTTACCTCGACATGAACGCTGTTTCTGTACTTGAACACTACTGGGATTTCCTTCTTTTTTTCCAGATCACGGCTCCATTCATCAGAAAATGAAGAAAAATACGACATATGTTCGTTCATAGCCCAACTCGGCAGGTGATGGTAAAACTCCATATGAAGAAGGTCTTGTTTTTTTCACTTGAAACTGCTGCAGGGCAATTCGGGATGCACGTGGTCATCAACTTGAAGATACACTGCAGGATTCTATTTCCTTGTTAAAAATTTCCTTTCAAACCGAATGTCCACTAGAACCTTGTTCACAATTATGTAGCACGAACACCGATCAATTTGAAATATTTTATTCATTTAACTTCTGCTCCATTGCATCGCACTTCTGACACCAGTGTAAACTTGTGGGTTCTTTTCTGATCGTGTTCGCATTGTGAATTGAAAATAATTACAGACAGGATTTGGTCCCACTGTTTATTTCACACCTTCTATGGGACATTTTTTAAAATCAAGAATATATTGAGATGTTACAAGATTACGATACATCGTTCAGCCGTCTCTACTTTTCACCACCCCGGTTTTCTTCGCCACCGCTCTCTCTCTCTCTCCCGTTCCGACCTTTTCTCCTCTCTCCTTGCCAGATCCTTCTCTTTATATCGTCTCTCGTTCGACCTGTTGCCAGGTGCAGGCAGCGGTTCCTTACAAATAGAGAAGATGATAATCGCCTTTTAGCTTTGTACAAAATACTGAATATTCATCTAAATAAGATTAAATATCCAAGTATTTTTTTAACACCAAAATTTCATAAAAGCCCTATAAAATTCCGTAGTATCACTAATGGATACAATACATATATCACGAAGTCTGGGAAGATCTTACAATCTCTTCTTCAAAATCTAATTGATAACTTACAAAACACGGCAATAATTAAAAGTAGCTTAGAGATTGCTAGAGTTACTAAGGATATGTTAATTTTTTCCATGCATGGCTTTGACTTCAAGGACCTTTTTAATTCTATAGATATTGACGATATGATTAAGGTTCTACAGTTGATTTATGATAAATATGAATTACATACTTCAATGTAAAAAGAAAAATTTGATGTTCTTGCTGACCTCATATTAAAAGAAAATTTCATTGCATTTTATCAGAATCTTTATAAACAGATCAAAAGATTACCTCAGGGTGGTCCAGCTAATAATTGTTTAGCGAACCTATAATTAATTTTTTTTGAAATTGATCATGTTGTAAATGATTCTTATTTGATTTATCGTTATATAGATGATTTAATAATCTTTGGTTAAAATAGTGAATACAAACCAAATATGAAGTTCTACCCTGATTATCTACCTGATTCTACAATGATTATCTCAAGCTCCTTAAAACTAACTTTAACTCTAATATAGTAGAATTCTTGGATTTAGACTTGCATCTTATTAACAATAATGTAGTCAGTAACATTTTTGACAAAAGAGATTCTTTTAAGTTCCATATAACTAATATTCCTGTATGGAATACTAACTTGCATATATCAATTCACAGAAATATCATTTTGAAATTTTTATTTAGAAATGATAACTACCTACAAAATAGATAAATACAATAATATAAAAAAAATTTTCAATGTTGTTTAGGTCATGTGAATACCCTTTTAATTTCTTAAGAACTTATATTCATCACAAATACATTAACCGTCTTGCTACTTCTAATTCCAAAACCACCACAAAACAATATGATTTCAAAGTCAGCATGTTAGTGGTCTTGCTGTAAAGATTATATCATAACACTCATATCACAGTTTACATTTTTTCCACACACATCTTGAACATCTTACACATTTTTGACAACCAACCAATTCAAAGCCTACCATATTTGATTGTCAACTCTCTTGGTATCTATCTATCTATTGAAAACATCTTCAGGATAAGTTTTCCTCCTTTATTGTAAAGCACCTATCACATACATACGCACACACACAATAGATTAAAACACAATTGTGATACATTTTCACATTGAATAGGCAGCGGCATGTTGGAGGACACTAAGATATAGAGCTACAGTTATTTACATTCTTACATGATGAAGGCAAAAAGACAGAGAGAGAGAGCAATTACACAAGAATTTTGCTTTTATACCAGCAGTGCAAGCGCGTGATTATTACGTAATAGTAGTTCTGATTGGATAGAATGGGCGGACAGGGATTTGACTAGCCGATTAGATTAAGATTGCAATGTTAATTTTAAACAAAGAGTTAATAAAAGGATACTAGAGGGAATTATTACAAACAGGCATATATATATATATATATATATATATATATATATATATATATATATATATATATATATATATATATATATATATTTCAATAAACATCTTAATATCTATTTTTAAACCTGTAACGTAAATTAACCAAGTGTTAAATATCTTTTAAATTGTGTAACTTTATAAAGGGTGTTTTTTAGAGGTATAGAACTTTAAAATTGAATAAAAACAACGATGTATTATTCGATTGACATGAATTTTTTTTATTAGAAAGATAATCTTGTGACATTACATTTTAAATATGATTTCTGGCATATGACTGCCACGGCTGGCTCGGATGTAGTCCAATCTGACATCCAATTTTCGATGACTTTTTTCCAACATTTGTGGCCATATATCGGCAATAACACAGCGAATGTTGTCTTCCAAATGGTCAAGCGTTTGTGGCTTATCCGCATAGACCAATGACTTTACATAGCTCCACATAAAATAGTCTAGCTGTGTTAAATCACAAGATCTTGGAGGCCAATTCACAGGTCTAAAACATGAAATTAGGCGGTCACCCAACGTGTCTTTCAAAAAATCGATTGTGGCACGAGCTGTGTGACATGTTGCGCCATCTTGTTGGAACCACAGCTCCCGGACATCATGATTGTTCAATTCAGGAATGAAAAAGTTAGTAATCATGGCTCTATACCGATCACCATTGACTGTAACGTTGTGGCCTTGCATCGTTTTTGAAGAAGTACGACCAATGATTCCACCAGCCCATAAAGCGCACCAAACAGCCAGTTTTTCTGGATGTAACGGTGTTTCTCGACATACACTCGTGGATTAGCTTCACCCAAATGCGGCAGTTTTGTTTGTTGACGTAGCCATTTAACCAGAAGTGCGCTTCATTGCTAAACAAAATTCGCTTATGAAAATCGGGAACAACGGCAATCTCGTTTTGGGCCCATTCGACGAATCTAAAAGCGTTGTTCAGGCGTGAGTCTATTAATGATGAATTGCCAAACCAATCTGAGAATAAATCGCTTGACAGCTGTTAAATCGGTCGCCATCTTGGAAAGTAATGCCAACTTAAACTTCTATACCTGAAAAAAAAACACTTTACAAACAAAAGATGAATTATTCTTTTGAATTGTATTTGTCTAATTTTTTATTTGTATACACAGTTCAATGTTTTTGAAAAAATAATATTCAATCAAAAGAAGATTCATTTTTAACTGCAACATGCTTCTTAAGGAAAATTTATTAATAAATTTAATCAACATTTTTATTGTACGTTTACATATATATAGCATTAAGTGAGCACTTAAAAAATTTTTACAAATTATAAAATTATATTTGTAGCATTATATATATATATATATATATATATATAAAAAAATTGAGCAAAATTTATTGTTTTTAGTACTATTTATTTTCTTTTCATTTAATAAATATAACAATTTCACAGCCTATCCATTCTCAATTATGACTATGTATTATTTTAATTTTAAAAGATCATAAGGTCTCAAGAATACGAAAACAACCTGGCTTGAACGAGTAAAATTTGAAACTTTTTGTAAAAAATCAGTGGGTTTAATATTCTTTCAGGTAATATATAAAAAAATGAAAAATATGTATTATTGTTGAACTGCTACAAAAAAGTCATCAGTTAATTATAATTGTTCTGTTTAATGAAATGTTGTATCACCACCTAATCACGCCATCTATGATCACTACTATCGTTCTTTTTATTTTAACAATTTAAAAAAAAAAAACTTGTGAGTAGTGAAATAACCATAGTAGAATACAATTGTATTTACAATTGTATTATACTAATGTTATTAATTATAGAAAGTTTTACGTGAGCCGTTACTCACACAATAGTTATGTTCAAGCCATTCTAAAGCTTGTTTTATATCGTTGTACAATCGAACTTATTATTTACCATCTGATAAGTCCCCTGACGTTATATCCATTATATTCTTTTATGGTATTAATATTTATGTTTTTAAAATTACACCATATACTACATAAAAAAGATAGGTTTTCGAACTAACCATGTTTATTTTAACATAGTTATTATATAAACCTTATAATAACATTTATAGATGACACTAAAGCTAACTTTATCGCTTCCTATGCTCTTATGACTTCTCTTCATTTTCTGTGTATGAGACTTAGAAGTACCTAAATAAATAAAGCATTTCCCGTAAGATGCCATACACAGTGTTTTTATTGAACATTACTTAGCTTCCTAAGCTTTTCGTATCACCCAAGAAAACGCAGATTGACAATATGTATGAATTTTCTGTTAGTTTCTGATAAAAGTACTAATCTGACAAAAATTATCAGCACTATTTACATATGTCACAAATTGTACAAGTATCAACTGTAAAATTTACAGATATAATTTTACGGGAGTAATATTTATAGAAGTTTTAGCTATAAGTAATAAGTCGAAATTCATGTTTATTTTAACTTGTTAGACTTCATTAACATTAGACTTATTTTTAGTTCATTTATGTAAGAGATGTAATGTTCATTAGGGGTTCATTATATTTAATTAAATGTTAAAAAAAAAAAAATTAATGTAATGGGTTTATTTTCGATAAATACGCCTCATCATGTTTTCTGAAATGATATTAAATGGTTTTTTTGAAAAATGTTCTTGCGTTTCGATTAAATTCTAAAAAGTCTTATATACAAATGGCTATTATTGTTTAATGAATGTAGTTAGTTTTGCTTTTTTGTAAATTATGTATTAATATTTAGTTTCATCTGCTTCTATTAAGTAAATGAAGGGGAAAAGATACCAAAATGTTTTTTTTCTTTTTACAAAAATAATATTGAAGCAGTTTTATTCTAAAATCGTCCACATATTTTTCTCCTTTTTATTAAATTTACTTTAAAATGCAGCAGGTAAGAGTGGATCAATTTTAGAAGACAGAAATTTCATTTTTCATTATGCTTTATTCCTTTTTCAATAATCACTGAATTTATTAATCATAGTTTTTAAAGAGATATTTCTGATCCTAAGAACTTAATGTCAATAATATAGAATGTAGTCAAAATACATTTATGGAGAGGGATTCTATTCAGGATATTTCCGATTGCGAAGATTTCATATAAAG
The DNA here is from genome assembly GCA_019973935.1 of Trichonephila clavipes. Classification (NCBI taxonomy): domain Eukaryota; kingdom Metazoa; phylum Arthropoda; class Arachnida; order Araneae; family Nephilidae; genus Trichonephila; species Trichonephila clavipes. The sequence goes on along the minus strand of BMAU01006479.1, from coordinate 31,929 downwards.
ACAACTGAATGCTATGATATATTACTAAGCATATATAATTAATCATCTTATCAGTTTTTAGTACTAATCTTTTGAACTTAAAGTTTGAACTATGCTTTCACAAAAGAATTGCTGTTAATAAAACAAGAGCTTAGTGAACAAAGAATTATCAATTAAAACAAATGAAATGATAAACTGAAATAAGGACAATTGCTTTATGAACAACTCAAGAGAAAAAGAAATATTAATGAATTAAATTTATAAAATGAAGCTTTTTTGTTATTCTCATAAATATTTTTTTTTACTTTTACTTAGATTGATTTCCCAAAGGCTTATGACTAATAATTCAATATAATTCCTTAAATAATTTTATTTGGCACATCATAGTTATGTTTCTTGGATATAAGATAACGCGATGTTACGGAAATAAAACTTTAAGCCAGTTTGTATAAGCTATATTGCTAGATTTAGTTCGAAGGCAATCTATATAAAAGTGTCACACCTATACTAAAAATAAGGTGTTTTAATAAAACTAACAAGTAAACGTAATAAAACTTGCTAATAAAATATTTAAGAGGTGTTGTTGCTAATTCTGCAAATTGAAACTATTTTCAAATACATAAAGTATAAATCAAATATGTTTTAAGGTCATAAATAAAGAATAATATATCTATAAATCGATATGTATCGATTATCACTAAAGATTTTAGTGTTGCTAAATAGAAATCGTGATGTTTTATGGGTCCATAAAATTTCACACGATTTCTATTTAGCAGCACTAAAATATATTGATAATCGAATAGAAGTAAAAAGAAGTAAATATATGTATAAATTAGTTTTAGTGCATGTAACCAATGAAGTTTAATTATTGTAACTACTTTAGTACTGTATAAATATTTCCCCCTTTGATTAGATGATTTTTTTAATATCTAATAAAACTTTTAAATTCATTTTGTAATGCCATTATTATTAATTATGATCTGTTTTTTGTATTTAGTCTTTTTATCTAAATCCTTAATGTGCTTTCGATATTTATATAATCACTATTTCTTTTATGTTCCAAAACTGTATTCGAGCTTCAAAATGTTTCAGCTACAATATTTTTATTTATACGAGGTGTTTATTAAAAACGAAGTAATGTTTTGCTCTACTGCAATCACAGCCGCAGTATCGGACTTCAACTCTTGCGCACATGTCTCTGGCTGATTGTCAGTACAGTGACACCATTACCGTTAGATTGTGTAGTTTTTTACACGGGATAGTGGGCGTTCGAAATTTTTAAGACAATTGCCGATCCCGTCGAATGTGAAGTGCGTTCTGTAATCCGTTTTTGAAAAAAGCAAGGGATGTTAACCCAGTTGAAATTCTTTTGCAGACTTCTAGAATTTTATGGTGAAAATGTAATGAGAATATTGAGAAAGAGTGGATTTTTTTCGACTATTCAATGATAGGTGCACCAATGTGCATGACAAAGCACGGAGTGGCCAGCCTTCCGTTCAAATTTGTTTTCCGGTATGAAAAATGTCTGAGCAATGATGGGTAACTATGTAGCAAGATAGTTTCCGGTATGATCGTGCATGTAGAAGCAATTTTTTTTTGTGAAAAAAGTTTTTTTATGCGAGTTTTTCAAAAGCAGCAGTTTTTCAAAAGCAGTTTAGAGACACACCTCGCAGTTAAATCTTATTCATGTTTTTCTGACAGAATATGAGTAACTTTTTTAAGCCTAGTTACTCTTTCTTCATTTCATTGGCTATCAAAACATTTTATTTTTATTGATAAAAATATCAAACATTTTTTTTTTCTTATTTACTTTTGCATAATTTTCTTATTTTTAACATGATTTATCTCCCAAATTTTTAATTAAAGAAATATTTCATTCATTCATGCTATTTAGACTTTTTTTAAACTATATTTTTATATTAACTCCAATATAAAGTCATTTATTTATTTATTTATTTTTATTTTAAGCAAATGTAACGATATATCTTCCCACTTTTGAAAATATATAAGGGAATTTATTTTTGATATTGCATTCATTATAAGTGGTTTTTATGTGCATACCAAAATTAAGAATTATCTTTAAGAAATAAATAAATAAATGGTTGCTTGTTAATTGGTTTTATTAACTTAACTTAAATCAGTGGCAAACATTACATCCCATGAGAGACAAGGCCTAGTGTGTCCAATTCAATATACGCGACCTTGGGTCCTGAGGGTACATGTGCACATGTTCCGTCACGTGGTCAGTCCGACGCCGAAACCACTATTATTAAATTCCCAAGCAAGCTTGATACTCATTTTATTGACTCCATGAAGGGATGGAAGGCTGAGTCAACTTTGCCCAGCCCGGGGTTTGAACCTCGGAGCTGGTGGTGTGTGGAGGCCCGATACACTAACTACTTAGCCACTGGGCTTCCTAATTGGATTTATTAATTAGCTTGAATTTTATGTAAAGTAAAGGTAATATTATCTGTTTTGTTTGATTAGATTCTTTTAAAAATTTTCAGTTTGAAAATCATGAAAACTTTATATTATTTAAATAAAATATGGTGAAAATTACGGATGTATATATTTTTTATCGTATATAATATTCATGTTATATACATTTTAATATGAACAACCTTGAAGAAGGTTTAAATAAAGAACTAAACAGTTTGTTTCTGCAACACAGCGTTCTTCAAAGTGTGGCGCGCGTCCTCCGTAGGAGACGTCATAAACATATGTTTGTGTGTGGGGGGCACAAGCATATCAAAAGGTGAGAATGAAATATATATTTTTTAACATATTATAAATTTACCGCAAGGAAGCAAATAAAAAATACACTCTAAGATAATAAATAATAAAAAATGCATATTTACATTGATATAATATTCTTATAAATGTATCTGTACTGTGTTAAATGTGTTTGATAATTAAATTATCAATACTAAATTGATAACAACTTTAATAATTACTAGTGACTCACATGGATATGTTATATACAAAATTTAATGCTTATCTTGTTTATAAATTAAAGTCACACTGTAGCTTAAGCGTCAAAATGTACATTATTACTGCATTCAATACATTATTATTGTATGGAAAGGGTGATCAAAATCATGATTGAAAACTGGGTCGTAAATATTGAAAGTTTTAGAAGCACTGCTGTAATACCTTCTCTGTTTTTAAAATATATTCCAGAAAACATTTATTTGGGATATGTTTTTTATTCAAGAATTTCCTTAGTGGAAATGTGTCAGTTGCAACTGCAGTTAATAAACATACTTTTTTCACCCGCATCATAAAGAATGAATAGAGAGGCCATTTTCTATAATTTAAAGAATTCTTCAGGTGCGCTCCATTTATTCATCAAAAATTGAAAACTTGAATATATAGTTTTATGTTAACACAAATGAAAAATCTAGAAGTATGCATAAAAATTCTATGACTTCCGGAACATTTTTTAGAGGTAGATTGCTGACATTTCATACTAAAATCATTTAAATGCTTACTTTATTAGAGAGAAAAAGTAATGAAATATATGAGTTTCCTGGGAAAATAAATTAATTGAAAACTCAAATATTTTAAGTTACTATGATTCTGAAGCATTTAAGATGTTATCTCATGAGTATGTTCAGTGATCATTATGAAATATTTGTAGTAGTTTAATTTAATACCAATAATTTACAAGTAAATGAGGTTGAGTGAGAGTTATGTTAAAGTTACAATATAAAGCTTTCAAGTGCTATGGTGAAGGACCTTGTAATCTTGATCCATAATCAAGTGAAATGGACGACACCTGAGATGGCACCCTCTTCTAACTTTCACAATTACACCACACCAACGTTTGAGCATCGACTGATTTACGTTCAGTGGTCTTCTACCCGGTTTACCAGCTTTACCAGCATAGAAAACATTAAAACCATAATAATTAAAATTTCGAAGGATTGCGTTATATTAATTAAGTAACTATGAAAAGTGATAATTTTTTTTTCTTTTATTGAAAAATTATCTCTAATTATGACATTTGTTGCATTAAAAATGGTCCAACCGCTTAATTTATCCAACTGAATAGACAGCCCTAACTTAAAAAAAATAGTGCATTAGTTGGCCCGTTGTCTGCTTAGCAAAATTATATGAATTACAAGCTTTAACAACTCAATCAAATGCGTTATATTAATTGCGTAACTATGAAAGTGATAATTCTTTTATTGAAAAAATTTATCTCTATTTATGACATTTGTTGCATTAAAATGGTCCAATTGCTTAATTTATCCAACTGAATAGACAGCCCTAACTTAAAAAATAGTGCATTAGTTGGCCCGTTGTCTGCTTAGAAAAATTATATGAACTACAAGCTTTAACAACAATCAAATGCGTTATATATTGCGTAAAACCATGAAAGTGATAATGTTTTTTCTTTTATTGAAAAAAATTATCTCTATTTATGACATTTGTTGCATTAAAATGGTCCAATTGCTTAATTTATCCAACTGAATAGACAGCCCTAACTTAAAAAATAGTTCATTAGTTGGCCCGTTGTTTGCTTAGCAAAAAATTATAAAGAATTACAAGCTTTAACAACAATCAAATGACATAACGGACATTTTTAATGAATTTTTAAAAATATTAATGCAAAAAGAATTTCAAAAATGTTTTGAATGATATACTTTCCATGAATAAAAATGGTTGTTGATACTCATTTAATAACTTTAGCATAATATAACTAGTTTTCTCAAATATTTGATAGAATTATATCTTATAAAGTAACTGTTGAAATTGCAAAATTGCTGATATGCAACATCAGAGTATATTCTAAAATGTTGTTAAGGTAACCTAGTATAAGCATTTCACGTATTTCACCCTTAAAAATTGGTGAATTTTAAACTTAACAGTGTCATCTAAAAAACCCGTTACTATCACATCTTAAGTCATGGAAAAAAAATGTGGATTTTAGTAAAATTTTTAAAAAAATAAACTGCATTTTAATTACATTTTTTTGTAAAAAGGAATATTTATAGGTCAAAAGCAATTTTAAGTTACTATGCTGGTAAAATTGAAAAAGAACAATTGTGATCTTTCATTAAACGATAGCAAGATTGATGTTGAAAACAAATGTAAAATTTATACAAATTGAGTATATTATGCATATTCAAAATTGATGTTTTCTTTTTCAATAAAAAATTCAAGGAAGTTTTTTAAAAAGGGCTAAATTTTTACTGAGGATCACGTTAATATCTTATTAAGTGTATTTCCAACTCTATAACTGATTTTGTTTTTACACCGGTATGCAAATTCATCATGGATCTTAAATCTATTGAAAATAGCATTATCTATTTCCAAAAAAAAATAAAAATTTAGTTTAAGTTTTCCTGTTATCTTCTAAAGATTTCTTTTCTTTTACTGAAGTTATTCTTAAATCCAACTAAACAAACCTGTTAAGATTTTTTCATTAATCAAAAATAATATAATAAAAATTCCCACCTCCTTACTATCTTATTTCTGCTATTTGTTTTCATAATTTTAAATATGTCATTATGATTTCCAGGTTATAAATTATTCCACCTTAAAAGAAAGTTTTTTTGCAAAATTAGATCTAAGGTTTTAGGTATGTTTTGTACTTGGTTTTCTTTACTTAGCAATTAGGGTCTAGTCATATGAAGATGTTTAAAGCTACACTGAGGACATACTTCTTTTCAAAAAAAACATAACTGAAATAAAAAAAATGTGTAGCTTCAAAATTATCAATGTAATATCTTTCCTATTTATCACAAACAGAAAATTCGTAATACCATTGAGATAATAAAAATTATAAATTATATATGAATATAATTCTCTGACTCTCATCTTTATATATACAAGTTCATATATACATATATTTTATACATGTATTATAACATATATATATATATATATATATATATATAAGTACATACATATATATAAGCAGTATATTAATTTGTACATAATCTGTTAATAATTTTTAGGCTATGTTTCTTACGTAATTCCTACTTAATTTGTTTTTGAGGAAGAAAAAATAAAAATGAATAAAAATGAATTAACTTATTTTTTTAAATGAATTAGATTACGATTAACCAAATTTTGAAATGATTATTAGTATTTTCCTCAACTGATATAAAATATTTCTCTTACTGGTTTTTTTCTAGCATATCATACTGTATATTTCAAAAAGTTCTTTATTCAATGACTTGGTTACATTTATTATTTAAACGGGAATTGTTAGATGGTATTACTTTGTAAAAAGCAGAAGATAAATAATACAATCATATTTGAGGGATTTTACCAGTTGTTATTTGTTTCATAACTTTCTTTTTTCCTTTCTTCTATGTTTCAGTTGAATTTCTTCAATTTCTTTCGTCAGTTACTTTGAAGAGAGCTTCATTTTCTTACAGCCACGCTAAGACATTACCTCCACATTAAAAAAAATTGTTTTTATAACTAGTTCCCATTTATAATATATATATCTATATCTATCTATCTATAGATATATATATATATATATATATATATATATATAATGTTGAAGAAAAAACTCTACTAATATATTTTCTGCATGAAAATTTGGGGGCTCGAAAACTCAAGACAGTTTGTTCAGCGTCATTGTTCCATGCACTTCTGATGAATTAGAATAATATATGATAAACTACAAACTGCAAAAAAGTTCAATGTCTTTGCTGCCCGAAATTCAAAATAACTGGATTTTTTTAATTTATTATTTTTTTTTCTACAACCATAAATATTCTTATAGGATGAAGTAAATGAGTCAGTTAGTTACAAAAGAATGCCCATCAGCAAATACAGGTGCTTTTCTCACGGCAATTTGAGTAATCAAATCAGTCGGAAATATGTAAAAAGAGGAAATATATATAAATATATATATATATATATATATATATATATATATATATATATATATATAAATATATCTACCGGGTGGGCAAAAAGTCCGTAAAAACTTTAAAAATTCATAAAATCCGAGAAATGAACGAAAAAAACTGTTTGCAGAATCAGCATTAGTATGTCACGGGATTTTTAAGCTAAAAACATAATAATTCTAAAATCATCCGGTAGGTGGCGCTGTTACAAGCATCAGTGGTGGAAATATGCAAATTAGATGGCTATAAAAACCTTTGCTCTCAATGAATCCACATTCATTTCGCCATTACAAAGAGTGAATGTGAACAAGGATGCTCAGTGCGTCGGATAAAGCTTTGTTGGTGAAGTTATTTTACATGAACGAGGAATCAGCGACCATTGCCTTGCGTAAATTCCGAGTTCAGAAAATGTGAAGAGGGGAAAAGGCCCTTAACACCTGCAGGACTCTTAAAGCTTGCTAAACGTTTTGAGGAAACTGAAAGTTGAGGATCGAGCACGAGCCTGACGACCATGTTTGAAAGAAGCACGCACACCCTGCATTGCTGTCGAAATGGAAGCGATTATGTCCGAAGCAGCTTCAGGGACAAGCTGCCAGATGATTCGACTTTACCACCATCATATGTCCACAGTATTCTTCGTCGAATCCTCCAGCTGTACCCATACAAATTGCAATTGTGCCATGAACTTTGCCAGCAGATACCGCACAGAGGGAAGCATTTGCGAAGTGGGCCTTCTCTAAAATGGAAAGGATCCCACCTGGGTTTTTAACATCTTATGGACAGATGAAGCCTTATTTCTCGCTTCATGGTGACGTTGGTCAAACATAACTGTCGCATTTGGGTGGCCTCCTAATCTACGTGAGTACACACAGAAGCCATTGTATTCCCAAAAGTGACAGCATGGTGTGGTTTCACGGTTCATTTATCATAGGACCCTTCTTCCTTTGAAACGCAGTGCCCAGTAAATGGATGGATAACGGAAACGGTAAATGTTCAGCGTTATCTAACGCTTCAGGAGATTGTCGTGCCATGTTTAATTCAACGAGGTCAGATTTCGAATGTCACGTTCATGCAGGATGGAGCAAAATCCAGTTACACCGCTAACCCGGTTACAAATTCCTGATACAGACGTTCGGGGAAGGCAAAATCGTTAGCAGGCGCTGCAGGTACCCATGGCCTCCCAGGTCACCAGATTTAACAACACGGCAGAGACTTCTGGTTGTGGGGATATTTTAAATCTCACGTATCAATCCAGTCCATCAAGTCTGTCGGAACTGAAAGATGCGATCCTCAGATAAGTATCCTCCATACATCCGGACATGTTGCACTTTGCCGTTGCTGGATTTGTCACCTGTCTGGAATGTCTTCTCCCCTGTGGTGGTGGTCATGTGGAGCCATATTCTGGTGTAATAAAGTTGTGAAAGTTTTCTGTTCATTATTTATGCATTGTTTCTTTGATTTGCGTACATCAGCGCCACCTACCGGATGATTTTCGAATTATTTTTTCTAACTTAAAAAATCCCGTGACATACTAATGCTGATCCTGCAAACAGTTTTTTTTTCGTACATTTCTCCGGATTTTATGAATTTTTAAAATTTTTACGGATCTTTTTGCCCACTTTGGTATATATATATATATATAGGGAAATTGAGATATTTATGAGGTGTGAAACAAAGGAAAGGAGACCGGTCCGGGAAATCATTGTATTTATAGAATCAGTTCTTTATGACATTGTTACCTTCAAAGTAGTTCCTTTCAGCATTCACACACTTTTGAATTCGATGCTGACATTGCTGGTCAAGATTTTTAGAAGGCCTTCAAGACATTCTCCGTTTTGCCTGAACCTCTTTTAACTAAAATGTATTCCTTTAAAGCAAGCAAGATCTAACTGTAGGAAGTAAAAAAAAAAAAAATTACATGGAGAAATTTGATAAATAAGTAGGATGTTTCATTTCAGTAATGTTTTGCTGGTCAAAAACTGCTTTACAGATAGGGCCATGTAAACTCGTGCATTTTTTTGTGCGACAGCCATCCATCTCTCCCACAACTATGGTCTTTTTCCAAACTTTTCTCGTAGTATCTTTGCACTTTTAATGTAGCAGTATTGTGTGCAGCAGTCTTGACTAATAGAACCCGCCTCAATCATTAAGTAGTTCCATTAATGTAGAAGCCACTAATATTAGCTCCTGAATTTTGATTCTAAACATGCTTGCTTTTTGTGTCTTGGGGATCCTGAAACTCCCATTACATCAACTGGTAACCTTTTCTGGGTAATAGATAAAAATATATGTCCATTACATGTTGCAGTAAACAGATTCTAAATATATTTGGCTCGTTTGTAATGCGTTCTAACATGTCCATACCTACTGAACCTTGACGAATGTTTTTGTTTTGATGAAACTTATGAACAACCTTCTTCGCCCAAATCTTCCTCTTGTGTTACTCGTCAGTTAAATACGTCGAACAGCTACCCTATCTAAGTTAACCACCTTCGTCACTGTACGGACACTTAAGCTACTGTCATCTTGGATCAAATCATGAACATTGGTAATGCTTAGCCTGTAATCGCTCACTTTTTGGCGCTCAGCAAGTTTATCATCTTCCACACTGTATCTTTTCCTGAATACCACTTTATACTACTATCTGACTCACACAAGTATTAGACAGTTTTAACTTCATAAGACTCCAGCTAACTTTGAAATGCTTCCGTAACTGTTTCAAATTTCACTAGAAACTGATGCCGATTCGCTATGTGAAGTTTTACATTAGACATTTTTCTGAGGGAATGCAGTTATACTTCTGTTCTCTCAACAACGCAGTACTCTCAACTGGCATGATCGGTTCAGTCGAAACTGGGATCAAATGAATAGAGGAAGTGTGTGGATAACGTCATCAAACATTTTTGGCCAACTCCACCCTTTTCTCAAGCTTTCACACACTTAGTCTCGTTTTTTGGGTCACACCTTATTTACTAGAGTAATGTAAGTATTTTTCGAACATTTAATTGAAATGTTAGGATTCAGAAATTTTTTTTCCATTCTCCTTTGTACTTCAAAAATAATTTCATCGTGTTATAAGCGACAGCTTTACAAGCCAAAGTTCCTTGTGTAACATCCAATATTTTTACATAATAGTTAAAAAAAACTATTTATTCTTTAGATTCTGTTTTATTCACGAAAATAAAAATATTTTATTACTTTAGCATTGAAATATCAAAATATTTGTTAAACTTTGAATTTTACGTGAATTTAAAATATTTCTCAAGTAAAATACTCTTAAAAAGAGAGATTACAAAACTTTTTCTTTCAGCACTATTCAATTAAGTGACGTATCCTTTGATAAAAATAAATTATTTGGATTTCTTCTACTGTAATTTTAATGGTGCAATGCGAATAAAATTGTATGATTCAGATTGTTTTTTTGTAAATATGTTTTACTTATGGAACATTGAGATGAACAAATTTGTAAAATTATACGAAATGAAAAATGTGAAACAATTCGCTTTAATAGCTCCTCATCACGCATATCAAAGTAAAAAACTGAATCAGGGAGAAATACGAGTAGTTTATATAAAATGTGATTATGGGGACTTGGTACCCTAAAAAATCACAAACCTATCGTTTTTTTTATTTTAATTTAATCTTATTCTTTGCATTATTATCTTTCGATTGATATATCACTTGTGCATGTCGGAAAGTTAGTTGAATAAAAAACTTCATTTGAAAACAAATTAGGCAATTCAGCCACACCCCATTTTAGAAAAGCTAAATAATGCGTTATGATAAAAAAATCTATTTTATAAATAGAAATAATAACTATAAAAAGAATGTAGTATTAAAAGCAGAATATTTCCCGAGGCAATACAATAATGTAATTTTTCTTCCTTGTGAAATGTGCATGTAAAATTTTTAAATTAAGGCATTTTATATTAATAATTTTATACTTTCAGTTTTTATTCCTGATATATTTTCATACAAATGTAAAACTTATATTATAAAGAAGAAAAACAGCCAAAATTTCTGTCGTGACAGAAAAAAAAAAAAATTTTTTGGTTTTTCTTGAGTTTTCAGAATTAGTACTCTAAAAAGTTGATCATTTATAAAAAATGTGTGGGTTGAAAACATATGAAAATGCAAATTATTTTAAAGAAAAACGTATAAATAATATCTTAAAGTGGTATTTTACTTTCATTCAAGCTTATAATAATTATTTTTTCAGAATTATAAACTTTAAAGTGGTTTTTCTCAGTTTGTGTTTTCGAAACCTTAGTGCATTCAAAAATGTTTCTCCTTCGACAATTATTTTACTTTCTTCACATCAATTTTTTTCCTGCGTGTTAAAAATAAAGCATGTAATAAAATTAGATCCGTTTTGCTATAAACTAAATACTTTTTTAAAAAAAAAAAAAATAAAAATGTAAGACATGTTGGCTTTTCGTTGATTTTAGCCTGTATATCAACATTTTATTTTTTTTCTCGAAAACGAATGAAGTTATTCTAAAATCGGTCCCTAAAGTTGTTAAGAACATCCATAAGAATATTATAAAAAAAATTTCAGGTGAAAAATTAATTTTTACAAAGTGAGTAGAATTTTAAAATTTTCCATATTTTCTTCAAAAAATTTAAATTTTTAAAAAATTGTGTGAATAATACATGGAAATTTTCATCTGGTAACATTTTCTTGAATAGAAACATTGTATAAAATGTTAAAATATAATTTTTTTTAAATACGTAAATAAAGAAGTTTTGCTCAAAGGGTGCCAAGTCCCCTTAACCAGTCTTTACTTAAATTATTCTTTATTTGATTTAATTCCTTAGATATGTTTACACAGTAAAATTAACTTCTTCATAATTTAACAAATCATCCTCAACTTTTCTATTTGGTTATGCTAAATATTAATTCATTTACAAATTATGTTTTTCGTCCATTAACGTTAAGTATAACAAAGTTTGCTTTTTTAAATCTAAAGTTTCTCGCTTCTATATTAACTCCGTCCCGGTCAGTAAGTGCATAATGAGTTGAACTCATAACAGACTTACTTCAGCCTAACTGCTTCTATTATTAGATATTGATATAATGAAGTGTAAATTATGAAAGCCTGTTTTTGTCGCTACTTTAAGAGCATTTTCTCTTCAGGTTCTTCGATTGCTTAGAGAAGATCAGGATCCTAAGACCAAATTAGCATTGATTAGATGATAATAATAATATTCATCAGTCTTTTTAAGAAATATTAGCTGTTTATATAATTTAATCACATAAATACACAAAGAGTTACGGTATCCAAACAAGTTGAAATGATCAATTTCACTCAAAATAAACATTTTTTATTCAATGAGCAATCTTTTGGTTATATATAAAACTTTTATATTGTTTTGTTCTACGGGAAAAAGAGGCCGAGTATAATTCCATAAATTGCATAGAATTACAAATGGGGAAGTGGATCTTTAATCTACAAGAAATGGGAGTTTAAACGGTTTCCGATCTATGAGGGAGAGTCTGATAGCCCTGAATATTATAGATAAAGAGTGTTTTATTTTCAGGTATAGAAGTTTAAGTTGGCATTACTCTCCAAGATGTCGACTGATTTAACAGCTGTCGAGTGATTTATTCTCAGTATGGTTTGGCAATTCATCATGAATAGACTCACGCCTGAACAACGCTTTCAAATTGGGCCAAAACGAGATTGCCGTTGTTCCCGATTTTCATAAGCGAATTTTGTTTAGCGATGAAGCGCACTTCTGGTTGAATGGCTACGTCAACAAACAAAATTGCCGCATTTGGAGTGAAGCTAATCCACAAGTGTATGTCGAAACACCGTTACATCCAGAAAAACTGACTGTTTGGTGCGCTTTATGGGCTGGTGGAATCATTGGTCCGTACTTCTTAAAAAACGATGAAGGCCACAACGTTACAGTCAATGGTGATCGCGGTATAGAGCCATGATTACTCACTTTTTCATTCCTGAATTGAACATTCCTGATGTCCAGGAGTTGTGGTCTCAACAAGACGGCGCAACATGTCACACAGCTCGTGCCACAATCGATTTATTGAAAGACAAGTTTGGTGATCGCCTAATTTCACGTTTTGGACCTGTGAATTGGCCTCCAAGATCTTGTGATTTAACACCGCTAGACTATTTTCTGTGTGGCTATGTAAAGTCATTGGTCTATGCGGATAAACCACAAACGCTTGACCATTTGGAAGACAACATTCGCCGTGTTATTGCCGATATACGGCCATAAATGTTGGAAAAAGTCATCGAAAATTGGACGTCCAGATTGGACTACATCCGAGCCAGCCGTGGCGGTCATATGCCAGAAATCATATTTAAAATGTAATGCCATAAGATTATCTTTCGAATAAAAAAAATTCATGTCAATCGAATAATACATCGTTGTTTTATTGCAAATTAAAGTTCTATATCTCTAAAAAAACGCCATTTATATTTCCATGAAACAAACTCGATATTTATTTTGTTTTCTAAGGCATGCACTTATATTATTTTTAATATATGAATATTTTTTTTGAGTTATGGCCTGTCATTTTGAAAACAGTCTTATAAATTCAGCACATTTATAATAATAATTGATCAACTCTTAAAACTCTAGTACATTTATTTCCTAGATAAATGTATGTTCATAAATGAGATATAACATTTTGTACTTAAATAATGACGAAAACATAGTTGCCCAAAAGAATACAATGTATATAGTATGCAATCAAACAGAAAATGAGTTAATTGAACTCAATGTAACGTTATACATGAATGTTTGTTCAAAAGGAAGAACAACAAGCAGAAGTTCCTTAAAAATTGGATATGCCCTCCCTTTACTGCAAAGTTGCTTCGCACCAAGACTGCACATTCACCTGTCACAATCTCTTTCAGTTGTTAAGTGTTTTCCGGAAGATATAATTGTTCCGCAAGGTGAAACTCCAAGACATTCCACACATGCTCTACGGGATTTTAATCAAAAAGGAGAACACAGGCCAATACATTCGTGTGATACCTTCATTCCCAGTAGCTGCTACACATCAACAGTCCGGTATGACCGTGCATTGTCATCGATAAAAACTAAGTCTGGTCCAACACCCCTTCGGAATAATCTCACATGCTGAATCATGTTCACGCCAGTGATTTCCAGTTACAGAGCATCTGTCGAAAAATGTCACGCCAGCCCACCCGTATAGTATAATGCCTTCCCAAGAGATAATTTCAGGGCCACCATAATGATCTCTTTCCCTGAATTAAAAAATTCTGAGGTTTTCAGTCTTCTTATAAGCTTGTTCCCCACGGATTGAAATTGTGTAAATCCTTTATCTGTGTAATAGTATTTAACACATGTATCGTAATGATTTTTTTGGTTATGTTTGGAAATACCTTGCAATATAAAACATCATTCGAGAAAAATTTAATCAGTGCCTTGGAGATAATATGGGTCCTTCCAAACTTAGCCGTTTGGAAAGTCCTTTCAGTGTTCTTGGATACCGTTTCCCTAAGACAACCAAATAAACCAAGTCTTCAATAAACCGAAAGCACAAAAGCCCATTGGAGAAACGTTAGGTGACTTTATAGGTTTTTCATCAAATAGAATATATTTTATTCCTATTTCTGGTTCTTTGCTTACTTAATAAGTGGCAGTTGACTTTGACGTGTGACTGGAGGATTTCTCCATATGGAGCTCACTTTTATCAGTGCCCTGTCCATATAAAGCTGGAATTCCTTCTTCGAAAATTGGTTCTAAAATATTATGCCTATAGTAGAGTTAATATATTTCGGTTTTACTTGAGACTTTTTTCGATTTTTAATTTGCAGTTGTAACAAAATCCTGCAAGTATCATGAATTCCTTTAGGAACTTTTCTGCACATTGATAAAGGCATTTCGTACAGTCATTCTCGTCAGTTGAGAATAGTTAGTCGATCAATAGAAAATTTATCTTCATTTATTGCATTCGCATAAATATAGCCATGCCTCATCGAGTGTTGCCATGAATTTCCATTTTTCGGTAGCTGGGTGTTTTTCAAAGTTTTTCTGAAATTTGTTTTTCTTTCAGCAATATGTTTTGGCAAAGCAGATGAACTTTTAGTTTAAACATCTTTAAGCTTTAAAACATTATGAATACAGTTCAAGAAGTTATACATACAGTTCAAGAAGACATTCCTAGTTTCGATTCAATAAATCTTTGGATCGGCGTAATTTTTTTATGATCAGAGATTCACACTTCCTTGATAAATATCTGCGGTCGAACAGTTTTAATATGAGATTTCGTGGTCATGCTTTCATTTTTACTTTCATCTAGGCTTTTTTTTCTTTGAAATTTAATATATTATAGAAACCTTTTTATTAAAATGCAATAACCGAGATTTTTGCACCACTTTATAGTTTGTCCATAGGAATTTTTCTCCTCGGAAAGTGAAGTTACGTAACCTTCGAGCCATGTGTCAATTTACGAGCTATTTTCAAAAAAAAAAAAGTTATTTTAGTTTTTATTCCAATCAAAAATAAAACATTATCAGACCATTATTCTGAAGTTTCCAAAGTTTCATCTCAAAATGCAACCAAGAAAATAAATAACGAAAATCGTTTCCGTAAAGGGTAAATGACCTTCTTTAAAAGGCACATAAATCCCAAGTGAAGTATTAAATTTTTTTAATGTTCCATTTTTTTGTCATTTTATATTTTCATAATAATATGAAATATGGCATGAATTCTCTCTCTTCGTTTAAATTTACTGAATATTTAGTTACATATTGTTTCCATTTAAGGAAACAAAAATGTTTCGTTACTTCATAGCGTTTTGGCCCCTTTAAATACATCGTACATTTTGAGAGTTCAAAAAGAATTACTTTAACAATCAGAATAATTATAAAATAAAACTCTCCCTAACAGGCACTTGAAATTCAAATATATTATATTTCATTTAGTATTTTTTCCATCACAAACTGATCAAAATTGATTTCAATAGAGAGAAAAATAAATGTATACTAACTCCGACAAATATCTTTTAAACAAATACTTTAGTTCTGCAAATAGTACCAAAATATAAATGGGAAACTATCTGCATTACATCATTAACATACAAATTAAATGAAATATTATTTAATATCCAATAAAATAAAATAAAAAGAATCTTTAAAGATTAAATTGTATCAAAATGAAAATAATAATTTCATCTCAAAAGGATATAGTCTTTTTTTAATCGTTTTAGACTAACTCATATTTCATGCATTTCATATAAAATTTCTACACTAATTATTCTAATTAAATTCTGTTAATATTCTTAAAACCATCATTTTTCTAACATCCTTTTACACAAGTTCTTAAAGTAATTTCCTAAATTGATCAATGAAAATTCAAAACTAATAAAGTATGCATATTTTGTGATGAATCAAAATTTACATCTTCATTTCACACACAAAAAAGGGTTCTTTCATTATTTGTATCCAGTAAAATTTGACTAAGAAGAATCAAAGCATTTTAATCTTCCAAAGCCCATAACAAGTTATTCAACTTTGATGTATGGAAATTAGAAGTCTTTATTCATTTGATTGAAATTTTCAACATCCTTATATTAGAAAGACGGAATTATCGCAATTTGTGCTTAACGGTCCTCGTTAGAAGGAACGTGTAGCGTTAAATTACAGGAATATTAATTATGTCGAAATTATTGGGGTGAAACTTGCAGCGAAATAGGACTTTATAGTATGTGTGTTAAACTCTTGTAACGACCTTATTATATTACAAAGTTTAAAAGATGTTGAGAACATGTAGGAATTAATTACTTCAGTTCTTTCTCCGTAACATCTATTAACTTTATGGCTCAGATGAAGAAGAAGCAATAGAGATGAAACGTTGTTTTCTCTATACTCCTTTGCTCTCAATTTTATATCCGTAATAATAGGTTTAATTTCATTCATGAAGGATTAATTTTATAGTCTAAGAAGGAAAACATACGTGCAAAGTTGTGACAAATCTATACGGAACTTTATCACTAACCTTCTGAGTCGTCTTTTTTAGGGAAATTTAATTCCCTACCTATTTCCAATCAGCTCCAAAAAGAGGACAGGATTCCTTGTTATGCAGATTAGATAAAAGTATTTAAGTCAAACGGAATCGTAAAGTTAGAGCAGTAGGAGAGAGAGATTGAAGCAGAAAGTGATAATAGTGAAGTTAAATTTATAATTGAAGATTTCTTGTTGGATAATTTAATCTCAAGAAGATTTGAGATTCAGTGTGGTAAATGTTAATTTATATTTGAAGTCTCACTAAAGATTTATATTAGGAGCAAGATTAAAGTTAAATGTTCAATAAGAACAATATAGAATATAATTCTGGGATCTCTTATCGTGGTAATCTCTGTGTGATCGATATTCTAACTGTTAATTAATTGGATCATTAAATATTTAAGTTAATTTAAAGGAAAGACCCTTTATTAAAACCTCATAATACTATTTAGATATATTTGTTAATAAGTCTTTGATTCTATTTGGGAAAGATTACCAAATAAAGAAAGTTATTTATAAAAATGGCTACTGGTTCTTATCTGACTCCTACTTATTCTCGTTCTCAAAGTGAGGTCCAAGGGGACCTTCACAAAGTCACAAAACGAATAATTGTTTTTTTTTAATTCCAGTGTTTAAAATTATGTATATACTAGCTGAACCACCCCCGTGGTGCTGTGGCTTTGTTGTAATGCGTTAATTTAATATTATTCCAAAACTATCCAACGCAGTCAACTTAATCTTCGCTTTTAATTTCGGACAGTTGAAATTAAGCATAAAACAACATAATATATATTTTTTTTAATTTTGCATCTTATTCATCTCCTTTTCGAGCATAATATACTACATAGTTACTTGCAAAATTGTTCAGTAACACCATATGAAAATTTAATTTTATAAATGAGGTAAATAATGTTAGTTTTCAACAATTTTTAATATGTTATTACGGTCATCCGTTATTATCCGGCAAAGTTATTGGAACTGATTTCAGACTCTTGCCCCCTGAAGGGGCACCTGGAAAAGTCTTTCGGTGTCCCAGTGTGTGCAGGTTTAGCAACTAGAGGGAATAAAAAGTAGGACGCGGGACTTGAATGCGAAGGCCTTAATCCAGCAATATTCTGCAAAGTTAGAGGAATTTCTGTAATCGTATTTCAGATTCTCGTTTCTCATCCCTAAAGACAACCGGGACCTACCTTTGGTGGCCCTGCGCCTTCAAATTCAATCCTTGGAAGAAGGGGGCATTTGCGTCGTACAGCATTATCCAGCAAAGTTACGGGAATTTTTAAATTTGATTTTCATTTACTACCCCAAAGTTCATAAGAAAAGCGACAAGGCAAAAACGTTGAGTGCAATCATCTCTACCACGGTCTGAGTAAAAAAGATGGCCGTCCAGAATTATCCGACAAAGTTAAGAAAATCCCTCAGATCAGATATCAGATTCAGATTGCTCGTCTCAAGATACTTCAAGGACCAAGATTTCGCTCTCAAGGTTTTTATGGTAAGCCTCACACACTGTGTGCCTTAAATACGGTCGTTCGGCATTATCCGGAAAGTTACGGATATTTTTGAAACCAATTCAGAGTATGTCATGCTCTAAAAATACTCGAGCATTCACCTTTCGTGCACTTTGGTCAACAAAATTCACTTTCATCGACACGCGCATTGTGACATATTGCGAATTTCCCGTTTCCCAGATTCTTTGCAATTCCGGCGAAAAAAAATTGATACCACTAATTGAGATAAAAACTATCCTAAACTCCAAATTGGACGAAATGATACACAATATGCAAACATATTTTAAGTTTGTTTGTGTAGGATAGAAGCTCATTACAGATAATCACCGTGACACGGGCTTTTATATATAAAGATGTTTGTGTGTCTGTGTGAGTGCGTATGTGAGTTTGTATATGTGTAGTACCTATTCGCAGTGGCTTATGATTATCTAACTACATAAAGCAATAGTAACGTATAAAGTAAAGCAAACACAATAATACGTTACTAAATTCTTAAGTTTAGCGCAAACATATTAAGTTAAATAATGTTTCAAGAGGCTACACACACTTCTCCTTCATTTTCTCATATTTCTAACTAGAAACAAAATTTAGCTGAGAACACATTGTTCGAAATAATTTGCTTTTTTTAATAAATGGTTACGTATTAGTACAAGTAGATTATTTCTCTGATATTATTTGAATACACCATGTTATGTGCAAGATTTTTTATAAACTTATATTAAAAAAATACTTAATCACATTTTTTATTGTAATATATTTTATTACGAAGTGAAAAAAAAATAAACTTATATGCGTAATGTAAGCAGACCAAATAAATTTTTGAAATATGGGGCTTCTGTAATTATTTAAAATATAAAGTAAACGAAAAAATCTGTGTTATAGTATTAAATATGATTTGATATGATTTATTTTATAATTGTTAAATAAAAATAATGTAGTCCATTTTCTACTAAAACAAAAACCGTTTATTTTAAAACTATGCATATATACAGGTGGAGGTTATTAAATACATATATTTAATATATATACATTGTGTATAGATAGATAGATTTAAAATAAG
>BMAU01006479.1:0-10000 GCA_019973935.1 Trichonephila clavipes | reverse complement strand
ACAATAAGTTTAAGATATCCAGAATCGTACATAATTACAACTGCTAGAAAATTGTCGTGAAGTATAACTTTGTGTGTGAAGAGCATAATTTAAAATCTTATATTATAAAAGAAAAATCACTGTTTTCTGGTTTAATAATTAATTAAATTATAAATGCATTAAAGGTGCACATAAAATTGAATACCTCAATAAAATCATACAACCAAATTAATTAAAAAATAGTTAAAAAAAAACCACTACATTTTGGACTTACATTTATTAGACACTAAGGACTGCAAATAAATAGTAAAAGTAATAAAATAAATATTTAGTCGCAAGTAAATGTATCTTAACTCTTGATACTCTTAACATTAAATTTTGAATTACACAAGAATAATGTATGCCAGTTGTTTCTCAAACTGGGGAGCAAGGCACACCCCCTAGGGGCATGATAACCCTACTAGGGGGCGCGAGTATATCAAAAAGTCACAAACAAAAGATTATATTTAAAAATTCTTAATTTACTAAAAAGAAACAAAACAAAATATAATCAGACATAATAAAAAATAAAATACACATTTACACTGATATAATACACTTATAAATGTATCAATACTGCACAGTGTGTTTCATATTTAATTTAACAGAGCTAAGCTAAGAACAAGATTAATAATTGCTAATAACCCTATACAATGTCATAAAATTATATACAAAATTTAATACTTATCTTGATAATTTGTACGGTTTATAATTGAAGTGGTATTGTAGCCTTATGCCGAGGCACATTATTATTTAATTCAATACAAAGATACTTCATGGAGGAAGGCTCGATGAATATTATGATTGAAAATTGGGGTGCAAGTATAGAAAGTTTGAGAAGCACTGACATATGTATGTATGTATATATATATATATATATATATATATATATATATACATTGTTTATCTTTGGTAACTAAAGCTGATCTTTACAAGTCTTTGCACAAAACGCATCTTTATTTAATTATTGACAATATTAATTAATTTTCTTATAAATACTATAATTTAATTTCAAAGAAATAACAAAAGAAACTTTTGAGTGTTATGAAACTTTTTCCAAGAATCTCTCTCTCTCTCCCCTCACCAACGCTTCAAAATTTATATCTTATTTAAATGTTACTTGTAAATAATTTAAATTGCTTAGAAGAATTTTAAATACATAAATCCTTTAAAGTAAAAACTAAAAATTGAAGTTCAGTTTTACATTTTTATTCTTATATAATGAGTAAAATTTTTTTCTAACAAAATATTCTTAAGGTCAGCTATTGTCTTTGTTTCAAAAATGTAGAGTATCAATCATTAATATTTTCTGTTGAAAATTAATGCCTCTTTTCCCATACTTTACTTAAAATTAACAAATGTATCGAAATTAATTTAATTCAGTTTCATGATCCAAATGAAAATTAAATTAATCAATGTATACGTATACGTTGTTTAATTACAATTATGACAATTTAATACATAATTATAAATATAAAGCCTAGTAGTATAGGCAAATTACAGGTAAAAGTTGGCTAACCTCAAAAGATAGTTTAAACTACCATTCTTGATTCCTAAGACCCAGAGTTCACTATTGTACTACTATGGTTAATATTTCTTACCCCACTCTATACTGTCTAGTTATACTTAGGATTATTACTATTTGTATATATTATTACTATTGTTGTGGATTATGTATATTTACTAGTTTTACTTAAATTTTAAAATTAACTTTTATTATGAATTGGAAAAAAATATCTAAGAGTCAACTATGCAGTTATCTGAAGACAATTTTTAAATTTATTGGAATAAATTATTCTACTTTTCCTTTTCAATTCATGATGTTTTAAAGCTGCGTCCATGCTCAATAATTTCTCCATCAAAACATTCAAACAACGACTTCCATATAACAATGGAATTCTCTCTCTATTTTAGGTCATAATTTTAATTTATAATGATGCCATATATTTCTTATTGTTACGCGAACAAAGTAAGTACAGAGTAAAAAAGAAATCCTTGAGACAGATTGAAATCTTTTTTTCTGTCAATTCACGTTTTTTTTTTTCAAAATCTGTTTGCTCTCTTTTTTCAGAATAGTATTTGTATATATTTAATTATTATTTCCGTTTAACTTTGTGTCTTTTAAAAATGATAGCGACATATTTTAGAAAGTTGTTCAGTGGAATATTTGTTTCAATGTTCTTTTAATACTGATAATTTTCAAATTATTTCAACAATACGAAAACAAAAAAATAAATAAATCTTGAATGATATTAGAAATATTTTCTACTAAGGAAATCTTCTTGACCCATAATTACGGTTTAAAATTTTGGGTATGAATTGAGAATATTGATTTTACGCGAGGGGTCTTACACTGAATAAAAACTTGATCTTATTCTACTTTAAATTTTTTTAATAGATGAAAATATGCAAAAAGAAATCTAATATTCATTAACAGTACTTAAAAATGTATTAAATTATTTACTTTAAAAGTTGTTTTTATTTTGTAACGTGTTTTCTTAATATCTTTCTTGTAACTCATTGACATCAACAGTTTTGAAAATTTAGCTAACCTAATTGCCACGGGGAAAAATTTACACACACTTGCATCAAAAGATACAGACATTTTATTTCTAATCCTTGTATGAATTATATATTCTAATCTTTTCAAACTTAGTGTCATTGCGTATTTGATAACATCTCAATGAAAACAATTCTAATGTTATTGGTGACAGATTTCATAATTTTTGAAACCCCTTCAATTGAGGTGAGCTTGAAATGGCCACTTACTCAGTTAACTCTCACCTAATGCCAACTTTAGAATTGTGAGTTCCGAGGTATCTTAACACACGTCAGGCCCTATATTACGGCTAATGATGCCTAAATCCATTACAATTTTGTGACAAATCCGTTAGTAAGATAATTAAGATGATGAAGCACTAAAGCTATGTTAAAAAAAAAGTTTGTCTCATAAATGGAAACATTCAAGATGTCGAGAGCATTTTGACAATCTTGTAATTTCCAAAAAATAAACAAATTGTATAAAAAGTGACTCTCAAGATGGAGTTATCGAATGGAATGTCCAAATCGTGTTTGTAATTACTTGACGAAATATTACGTAAATGGTTAACGTTGAACACCTATAACAAATTCAAACGCATTACAACAAAACTTCCGGAAGGTGCACAAAACAGATGGCATTCCAATGCTAAGGAATAACTTTCACACGATGGTAGTTCCATCGATGTATATAGACTGTACTAATGTTTCCAAATGTATTAGCGAACAGTACGTGCAAATATTACCCTTTAAGAGAGGATTCGCAATTGGACTAAAAAGAATCAGGATGGTGAGATAGCAGGATCTCTTGATATTTGGATCAGGTGATGGTGCCATCTGACGATGTTAGCAGGTATGCCTAAACGAGGGGTCGGTAACCTATGGCGTGCGTGCCAGGTGTGGCATGTGGTATAATTCACAGTGGCTCTCTACACCAATCAGTTAGGTTATCACATAAAAGTTAAATTGCCTTGGTCTCTCTTTTCTGCACCTTTAGCAATTTTTATTATTTTTATTTCGTAGCACCGACACATGAATACCGGTATGATTTCAGCTGAAAGTAAAATAAAATTTGGTTTTGATACACCCATGCACTATAGAATATTTGTAACTTTACAGCACGTTCTTAGTTTTTATCTTGAAAACCGGCGTTGTTTTATATAATGTGAGAATTCATACCTTCATGTTCAATTCAAATGACCAATAAAACAAGAAAGCATGTTGTTTGTGATTTTTAAGACTTTTGGACGAATAAAAATGGATTCGTGCCGAGTGGTCGTATGTCGAAGAGAATCTACACCTAAAATGTTGTCCTTTCTTTCGCCGAACTACGGACATACATTTCAATATTGAAGTGCCTTGCATTCCACTTTATTTTTTGACCTTGTACTTCCTCAACATTTCATTGATCGGCGCGTTTGCCAGCTCTAGTAAGCCATCCGCCAAATCTACGAGTCAATACATATCAGAATAGTAGCTTGTATCAGGACCAAAAGTAGGTCATACTATTACTGTCCTTTTCCCATGAACTTGTAGCTGTATCTCTCCTACGTAAAATATCCAATTCCTATTATATTGTTAACTTTCAGCTTCAATAAGTTTGCATCATATCTACAGAATGTCATCCCATTTTGATAAAGCTTTCTTTGTGCACGTAGCCTTTGTGCTCAAGTGTGTATTTGTTAATGAATTCAAATATTAAGGATCTAAAACATTGGAATAAATATAATAAGAGTAATATATGCTTAGCGTAATAATAAATGCTTAGCGTGTATGTGCTTAATAGATTGCTTATACTTTAATATTCCTTTTAATATACATTGTTATAAAAATATTTTTAAAGTTATTTTCAATTTGATAACTGTGAAAGAACTTTGAGATGAAAACAGTATTATAATGTATATTTATTTGAATTACAATCAATGAAGAAATTACCTGTAAGGTAAAATTATCTGACAAGCATTTTCCTGAGATTTACATAAAAGCTGAAATAGTTATCGTAGTTTATGATAAAATGTTATGAAAAATAAGGATAACAAATGCATGTAACAGTTAAAAGGTATTAGTATAAAAATAATATCTCAAGGTATCTCCTGTTTCTTTAATGTGCTTAATATTTTCCTAAAATAATTCATTAAACGTAATATTATTAAATATCTTAATCTAATCTAACAAGTAAATAATTTATTTAATTTTCATTTAAGCTTAAAAATGTAACACCATTTCCAATAACTTTTCGATAATCAGTAATAACATGAAATTTTGTGTATTAGTTTTTTCAGTAAATAATAATTTTTTTTCAAAAATATTAATATTACTCGTATATTATTTAAGTAGTATTCTTAAGGATTGAACATTTATTACCAAAGGCCAACAACACGTTAATGTTATTCAAAAGTAACTTATAGTTTAATTTTCAAAAATTTTCGTATTTAGCAATTTAAAATTCATGACAATGATCTGCCAAAAATGCATTCCCATTAAAGTCAATTAAAAATAGGCTTACATTGCATTCCTAAGATTATTATTTTATTCCCTGAACATCTGTAGATACATCTGCACTCCTTGTTTTCTAAAATATTAAGCATTTCATGGCTTTATTTAAAAATACCTAAATGCAATTAAAAGCGTGTGTTGACAACAGTAAAACGAGAGAGAGAGTAATGAAAAACCATCATTTTTTAAAACAAAACTTGGAATTTATCATTCCATTTTAAAGAAAACATTGTTCCTTCAATTCCAATTTTACTACAAATGTTTGTTGTTGTTGTTGATGCCATCTCATGACACGAATCTTCACAATTCTTAAAATATATAAGGTTCATGCAATTTTTATTCACTTCGCTTGACTTATTTTCTGTAACCAAGTATGCATCTCCAGATATACTCACTCGAATGACGTATTTCTACTTTTGCATCTGGAACCTTCATCCATTTGAAACGTTATTTCCTTTCTCAGAAATAGAATTTCCCAGTTTTTCCTTTACAGATCCCCTGCTTCTACGTCTATATAGAAAGCAATGCGAGCTTCCCTTACCAGTAGTAAAGTCGAATTTGTTTAATTCGGGTAGTGTGTAGAAACTACTGAAAGAAAGACTAAAACTTTTAATAGTACTATAAAAATGGGAGTGATAGGATCTGCTTTTATAGAAATTTAACTTTTCAATTATTGAAGCAACAAATATTTTATTGTTTTCTTTGGTATATATATATAAACAACATTTTTTACCCTGGATTTTTTTTTTTTGAATTTGGACTTACTCAATTGGTTTCTATATTTTAATATTATATTAATAAAAACTTTTAATTCTCATATAGAAACATCTGAAATTTCACAACAAAATATGAAAGTGTTTGAAAAATATAGTTACACTTTCAAAAATAAATTAAAAATAAACAAAGATTTTCCCTTTCGGTTTCTTATTTTCCATAACTAAATGATTAAAGTTTTTGTTTAATTAAATGCAAACAAGATGGTACAACGTCCACGTTTTGCAACATTCTCGTTCCACAATGGTTTTAATCCAAGATTAATTTAAGTTGTAGCATGGTTTATCAAATTTAAATCTTCAGCACTTGTACTACGCAAATTTCGAACTACATATAAACGATATTGTCCTTCTTGATACACTATGTATAAGTGACATGAAGGATTTGTGAAGATGTGTAGTGTGTTGTCAAAAACAATACCTTGCCTCCCTAGCAGAAGCTGAAATGACGTTACTCGAATAGACTTAATGTTTTGGTCACGATTAATAGTGCACACATTGAAAATGTATAGTAAAACATTGTAAAAACTTAAATATTTTCTTTATTAAACATAAAAAAACTGTAAGGGAATATCTTTTTGTTTATCTGTAATAAAACTTTGTAAAGTGTAGTCATACTTTTTGGGAATCCGGTATGATACATAAAAATACCGTTCATTTGTGAATCATATCTGAAATAAATTAGACTGTTTCAAGGAGAAAATTCCCTTTGTCACTTTACTAAAATTTAAAAAGAAATATCTGTGTGTGTGAATAAATATCATCAAATATATCTTATAAAATTTAGGAAATTTGCTTTGTGATAATATCAAGTTTAAAACTTTAAATTTGGTTAAGCAAAAGTTTCTCTTTAAAATCCGTGGCGTAAGGATCTCCTTTTTATAACTGTTTAATTTTATTGTGTCATTTTTGTGTATTTATACATCTGTGTGTATTTGTGATCATTTCTGCCCAAAAGACATTTTTTAACGTCTATAAAATATTTTCTTAAGCTTATCTTTCACTATGCATGTAACAGATTTCATAAAAATATTGAATTTATTTGAAAAGAAAGTCTGAATGCTTCTAAAAAGCACATAAGAATAGAAAGAAGAAATTTCATATTTCTGATTAAAATATCAAATATTGTTGGTAGATCATTAGCGAGTACTTTCCAAAATACAGTCACGTGAAGCTACTCTTGTCATGGAGAAATTTAGAAATATGCATGTACAGTAAGACCCCGCTTAACGCTTTTTCATTTAGCGCTGTTTCAGCTTAACGCTCTTTTATTTCAATTGTGGGATCCTCCGAAGATGCATGCAGCGTTAGGCTTCCCGATATCCGAAGCAGTTTATCTGTGTTTCTTTTTCCTGCGGTGTTATACTAATGTATTTTTATCGTTTCAAATATTTGTTGACGTTATTGTAAGTATAAATTTATATAATATAACGATTGCTATAGTGACAAATGTTATGATATTTAGATTTTATCATGGGGGATAATAGAAACACGAAAATAAAGCAACATGAAAAATAATTTCATTAGAAACTAAAATGCAAGCGATTAGAAGATTAGATACTGGTCAATATGAAATCGGTGCTGCTTTGAATTTGGCAACTTCAACAATAAGGACCATTTTTAAAAATAAAGAAAAATACTGTCATCGGCAACTGTTCAATAAAGACAAACTCGCAACTAGAATTACCCGTTCAAAAACAATACAATACAGGAAATGGAAAAACGACTTTCTATATGGATTGAAGACGAAAATTGAACGCAATATGCCATTAAACCAATCTACCTTCTTGATAAAAAGAAACAAAATTGGGAAGACAGAATGGTCTGAAATGTAAACATACTGACTTAGAATTTTATTTATTTTTATATGTATATTCGTTTATTATATTTAAATATTTGTAATAAATATTTTTTTGTTTATTGTTATAAAAAACACAATTAATAAATTTAATGGTAAAATACCACACCAATTTTCTACCCATCTTCCCCTAACCTCATCATTTGCATGATGAGATAACCTCGTTTAACGCTGTTTCATATTACGCTCTACTTTGTTCTTGGAACGTATACCCCGCGTTAAGCGGGGTCTTTACACTATTACTACATATTGATTTATTTCATTTCATTAAGGTGATGGCGGGCCATTAGTTTAACACCTTTCCACATGACATCTAGTGGCGTTGGCTATTGCGAAATTTTTGGCACAAATATTTGTGTTAAGATTCCCAAGATGGGCAATAAATTTCTCTCTCGGGTAACCTTTTCAATGAAATTCTCCCCTTCAGCGAAAGGGAACACGCGGGGGCTAAGTGAGGGTGATGGTCGTCAAACTAGTAAAATAAATGTTAGCTCTTTTTTTTTTTCGGGCGAGGGGGTTAAAGCAGCAGAGTGAATCTTGACCATGAAAGACTTCTCATGTTTCCGCCCGATCGCGCTCCTCTCTATTCTCGGCAAAGTAGCCGAGAAAATTATATTAAACAGATTGTACCACCATGTGGTACAAAACAATATCTTAATCCCGGAACAACATGGATTCCGACCTGACTTATCGACCACCCACCAACTCTTAAGAGTGGTGGAACGATAAAGTCAGGATTCAAAAAATAAAAAATCGACTGGTGCGGTTTTTTTCCTCGATATTCAAAAAGCCTTCGATCGCGTCTGGCGAGAAGGCCTAATTGCAACTTAATCAAATATGATTTCCCACCCACTAATCAAACTAATATCTTCTATCTAACTGACAGAAATTTTTCTGTCAAAATCAATAAATACATACTCTATTACAGACCCACGGAAGCGGGCGGGGCGCAGGGAACATTGATTTCCCCCTCTTGTTAACATCTACGTGAACGACATTCCGATTCACCACCACAACACAACGTTATGCATGTTTGCAGACGACACAGCAATTTGGCATCTCACGGAACCCAATCTGAAGTGGCCAGGCAATAAATAGACACCTTCTAGTTTTAGAGGGACTGGTTTTCCAAATGGAAAATTGCTCTTAATGTGGCAAAAACGGAAGCAGTCTTCTTTACTAGAAAAGAAACACGATTAAACTATCCAGACATCTACCTACACAATGAAGAATCATGATGCTCAGAGCACCAAATACCTTGGTGTTACGTTAGATAAAACTCACTTTCAAACAACATATTACACGCATGCATTGAGAACTTCATCAAGAAAGCTCACGTTCTCCCATCTAATTAGCAGAAGATCTAAATTAAGTAGATCAAATAAACTGCTTATTTATTCTTCACTTCTAAGACCAGTCATTTCCTATGCCTCTCCAGTGTGGAGTTTTGCAGCTAAAACACACATACAAAAATTAGAAGTACTTTAAAACAAAACCCTGAGACAGATTCTCAAAGCCGATTGGTATATGAGAAATTCTAGTCTCAGGAACGCCATTAACTACAAAACAATTAAAAACTTCATGAAAAAAATAGCAAAAACATTCTTTACAAAAATAGATAACTCAGATAATATCTCGATCCAAAAGATCGAGAAATACACTCCAACGAGACGCACACACAGACCTAGAAACATATTAATTAATTAAAACCTAAATTCTTATTCTCATATTATTTTATTTTAAATTCTTAAAAAACACCATTTATTTCTGTAAATTCATTCAACAGCACTCATTTCATGAACATATAAATCCACAAACACCCAACTACCAATCGGAGAGCCCCATTGCCCGGTACGGACACTGGAAGCCTCCGATCCCGTACACGACGACGGTACCCCCACCGGGACCGAAGTCACCACATTAACGCAACAACAAATCAGAAAGCTCCCTCTCGCAACACGGGAGGGAGTAATCACTCTCATCTCACACTCAACACAGACACGAAAAGCTGCCTCCCCATTGGACGGGCAATCAGCCATCCTGAGGTCCCTATTGGCCGAAGGAAATTATCTTTCATGTAAACTTCAAAAAATTCAGCATTTGTAAATTAATATTATTTACTCTGATTCTTAAATCTAATTTTTTCTGTACTTTAAATTATTCTCATATCCAAAATTTTTTTTAACTTCTTAATTTAATTTAATCAAATCTCTAAAATAAAAAGGGCAATGTTTTCAATGTATCATGTATCAATATTCTCTCCAGACAAGAGATCAAAGCCCCAAAAGGGCTAAGTGCTCTAGGTCCACAACCCAGC